>JAFMOD010000306.1:1785669-1806574 GCA_019802435.1 Corydoras maculifer | reverse complement strand
TGTGTGTGTGTGTGTGTGTGTGTGTGTGTGTGTGTGTGTGTGTGTGTGTGTGTGTGTATAAGTATAAGTGATTGCCCAGCGAGAGTTTGGTGCCCTGTCCAAGCATCAGAAACATTCTGCCCCTGATGGGAATCGGAAACCCGCCCCTCAACCACAGTTCTATATAAGATCAAGTGAAAGATCATGAGATAACAGATCAGAAGACCAAGAGGTCCAGTTGTAGCCGAAGACGAGATACAAATCGTCCTCTGAGCTGCACATTGCTGTTGTCACGTCATCTGTGCAGATCTGAACCCGGCTGTCAGCGTCAGCGCCACATTCCCATTGTGCTGAAAATGACAGGAACTAATCAGCGCAGGCGCTTTCACTGTGACCACATGTCCCTCTGCCACCACAACACGCCTCGCTGTCCCGCACAGTCGAATCCGAGTGCCTCCCCGTGTCCCGTCCGTTTCACATTTCAGACCTGCTCAGGTTCCACTTCAGGTTTCCTTTCATCGAATTACCGACTGAATAGAATAAAATTCCTCTGCTTAGGAATTATCCATCCATTGTCTTCCGCTTTATCCTCTATCAGGGTCGCGGGGGGAGGTCCCCATGCCCATCCAGGGGAGAAAGTTTTGGGCACTGGGCAGATACACTCAGGACAGGGCGCCAATCTATCGCTGGGCGCACACTCACTCACACACACACTCTATATGGGGCAATTTGGAGAACTCAGTTGACTTGATCCATGTTTTTGGACTGTGAGAGGAAACCGGAGAACCCGGAGGAAACCCACGCAGACACGGGGAGAACATGGAAACTCCACCCAGATTGGGATTCGAACCGGGAATCCCTTGTGCTGAGAGGAGAACATGCCACCCATCAAGTACCGTGCCGCCCCAGATTATTCATTCATTCATTCATTATCTTCCGCTTTATCCTCTATTAGGGTCGTGGGGGGGTTCCTTATGCCCATCCAGGGGAGAACGTTTCGGGTGCTGGGCAGATTCACCCAGGACAGGGCGCCAATCTATCGCTGGGCACACACTCACTCACACACTCTATATGGCGCAATTTGGAGAACTCAGTTGACTTGATCCAGGTTTTTGGACTGTGGGAGGAAATCGGAGAACCCGGAGGAAACCCACAAGGACACGGGGAGAACATGGAAACTCCACCCAGATGGGGATTCGAACCGGGAATCCCTAGTGCTGAGAGGAGAACATGCTAAACACTAAGCCACCGTGCCACCCATTGTGAGATTAATGCGGTGTATTCGTTCGCCGGAGGCAGAAGACAAGCGCCTGTCATTCTGCGTTTGTTGGGGGTGGAGGATGGATGCTCCTGCCTCCACTTCTCTAATATAATAAAAGCCCAAGTTGGGGTTCTGTCTGTGAACCTGTCCATCGGTCCCGCGGCGGCTGGAGCGCGAGTAACGCTGACTCATCAGACTTTTCGCTTAGGCGGTAGAATAAAGGAGCCGTCCTCACCGTCGGACATGTCTGGACTTGTAGCAGCAACAGCTGTCAGCGGAGGGCCATGTGCTCGCAACGTAATAAGCTCCACTCGCACATTAGTCTTCTCCACTTACGCTGCTGACTCCAACAGATCTGCCCGCCACCCGAGGGTTGTGTGTTCTCCGTCACGTGTCGGCACTCCGACTCCAGGCTCCAGATTTAGAATAACCTGCTGCTGGTTTCCCCCCCGTTACACGCCTTACCATGACGGTACGTGTTGGGGGCCTTCAGGGCCTTCTCAGGGTGGTGGAGCATCCTCAGCACTGCAGCAGCAATGGTCAGCACGCCCGCCTCTCGGCGCTGGGGATCCAGGTTCGAAGTGAAACAATTGAAACATAGATTCAAGATCTGGGTGGAGTTTCCGTGTTCTCCCCGTGTCCACGTGGGTTTCCTCCGGGCTCTCCGGTTTCCTCCCACAATCGGGAAACCTAGATTCAAGGTAAATTTGCTGCTCTACATTGCCCCTAGATAGTGTGTTTGTCAGTAAGTGTGTGCCCAGTGAAGAGCTGGCGCCTAATCCGGGGTTTATCTGCCCAGCGCTCTAAACATTCTTCTCTGGATGGGCATGGGGAACCCCCCCCCCACCCCCCCGGTACCCTAGAACAGGATTAAGCAAAAGATAAGATGAGAACGATTTCCTGTAGGGGGCGCTATGATCTTTGAGGTAACCTCTGTTGTACTTGCACTGTGGTAAGAGTAGCGCCCCCTGCTGTATGTGAAGTATTACCCGGTATGTATAGTGTGTGTGTGTTATTTGTCCTTCTCGGCTCCGCCCCTCACTCATGTGGGGCTGTCACATGAACTATATTATTTGGGCCACCGCTTGCCGTCATAGTAAGCCAGGTTCCAACGCAGACCGTCTGCACGGTTAGAACCCTGGCATTTTCACGTCTGCATTTCGTCTCCGTCCACTCAGTGACTAATCCTCTGACATCGTATCATCCAGGTTCCCGTTACGGATGTTTTGAAGGAAACGTGTTCTTTCAGCACAAAGTTTGAGGGCAAGATGTAAATTCATATCCAGCTCAGGTCTGGTGAGGGGTGGAGGGGTGGGGGGGGCATTTCCCACTCTGCTTCCTTCATCCAAGGAACAACAATCATTCCATTCAATGAAGAACAATGAGTTCCACGGCACTTCCACTGCAAACAGAACCAGGTTCTGTCGGGTTATGGGTTTGTACAGACAATATGGCCGAACCTTTCAGAAATGTAATCCTTAATATTAATTATTATTATTATTATTATTATTAATATTATTATTATTATTATTATTATTATTATTATTAGGGCGACACGGTGGCTTAGTGGTTAGGATGTTCTCCTCTCACTGCTGGGGATTCCAGGTTGAAATCCCACTCTGGGTGGAGTCTCCATGTTCTCCCCATGTCCGTGTGGGTTTCCTCCGGGTTCTCCGGTTTCCTCCCACAGTCCAAAAACATGGATCAAGGTCAACTGAATTCTCCAAATTGCCCCATATAGAGTGTGTGTGTGTGAGTGAGTGTGTGTCCAGTGATAGATTGGCGTCCTGTCCTGGGTGTATCTGCCCAGCGCCCGAAACGTTCTCCCCTGTATGGGCATTAGGAACCCCACCGCGACCCTAATAGAGGATAAAGTGGATGATAATGGATGGATGGATTATTATTATTATTATTATTATTATTATTATTATTATTATTATTATTATTATTAATCCATCCATCCATCCATCCATTATCTTCCGCTTTATCCTCTATTCGGGTCGCGGTGGGGTTCCCCATGTCCATCCAGGTGGGCGCTGGACAAATACAGCCAGGACAGGATGCCAATCCATCACTGGGCACACACTCACTTACACACACACTGTATATGAGGCAATTTTGGAGAACTCAGTTGAGCTTGATCCATGTTTTTGGACTGTGGGAGGAAACCTGAGAACCCGGAGGAAACCCACGCGGACACGGGGAGAACATGGAAACTCCACCCAGATTGGGATTCGAAGCGGGAATCCCCAGCGCTGAGAGGAGAACATGCCAACCACTAAACCACCATGCCGCTGTTCATCCACCCGTGCTGTTGTGTGGTTTTGTATCACTCGTTCTGCTTTATTAAGGAACTTTATTCTGGTTGTTTGCATCAGGCGTTGTCTTTGTTTTTGTTTTTATTTTTGTTTTTTTGTAATAGTCACAATAGTGTCTCTGAATCTTCACTCCTCCAGGACACAGTCTTTGTTCTCCTCTTCTCCACCGTGTGAGGTTGGTTCATACCGCACATACCTGCGCCTCCGGTGCGGATCGCTCTCCGGACCCATTGTTTTACAGACATTCCTGTTTGGTTGAGCCGCCGTGGGCTTTTTTCTCTTCTTCCTGATTAGCAGAGCATCGGTTTCCTGTACACAGTGCCACTGCTGGTGTCCCTCACAGTCGCCGCTCTCCTCCGGGTTCTCCCTGGAGCCCCCGACCTCCTGCCTCCGTTTCCTGTTTACATGCTGCACTGCACTATAGCCGGGTTATTTTAAGCTGTAGTGAAAGATACCTTCCGAAGAGAGACTCGAAGCTTTGATCAGCAAAAAAACACCAACACCATCTGCACCTCACCGTGAGGGTCTGGTTCTGGTTCTGGTTCTGATTCTGGTTCTGGAACCAGGTCAAGAGATATACACAGATAGATCATTTTAAAGGTGTTTTATGGGACTGAGGTGGGGACTCCACATATGACGAACACATCCATCCAAGCCTTGGGCATTTGGGCCTTCCCCAAACTGTTTGGAGTCATTGGACTCATCCTCGTTAAGCGGCGGAGCAAATTAAGTAAGTTTAGGACAATAATTATGTAGATTATATACAGTAACCACGTGGACACGCCCCCTTTTTGCTCCACTCATTCTCCATGATCTCAGTTCCACTTTCTGTTAAGATGGACTTTGTAGTTTTACAATTCCTGACTGCTTCCAGCGAATGCTTTGACCCTGATCTGAGATCAGGACCTGCACCGTGACAAACGACCGCAGAGACGTTCATACGTTCCCGTTACTGCTCAGCCTTCAGCTGTCCCGTTCACCTGGGTTCACCTGGGTTCTACTGCGTTCTACTGTGCAGCGACAGTCATCCATCAAACCAACCAACCCATTATCCTCCCATCCTCCCATTTATCTTTCACCCCGCCCACACCCCCACCCCAAGCCCACCCCCTCTGTCCTGTTTGTCGACCTTTAGCATGTGATCTCCATGACAGCGCCCTGAGACATGAACAAAACCACAGGGAATCAAATAAACATACACACCATGATCAGCTTATTCTGGTTCTGTCTGTCTGTGATCAACATGTCTGTCTGTCTGTCTGTCTGTGATCAACATGTCTGTCTGTCTGTCTGTCTGTGATCAACATGTCTGTCTGTCTGTCTTTCTGTCTGTATGTATGTCTGTCTGTGATCAACATGTCTGTCTGTCTGTCTGTCTGTGATCAACATGTCTGTCTGTTTGTCTTTCTGTCTGTATGTATGTCTGTCTGTGATCAACATGTCTGTCTGTCTGTCTGTCTGTCTGTGATCAACATGTCTGTCTGTCTGTCTGTATGTATGTATGTCTGTATGTGATCAACCTGTCTGTCTGTCTGTGATCAACATGTCTGTCTGTCTGTCTGTCTGTATGTATGTCTGTATGTGATCAACATGTCTGTCTGTCTGTATGTGATCATCATGTCTGTCTGTCTGTCTGTGATCAACATGTCTGTCTGTCTGTCTGTCTGTATGTATGTCTGTATGTGATCAACATGTCTGTCTGTCTGTATGTGATCAACATGTCTGTCTGGTTGTGTGTCTGTATGTCTGTGAACAACATGTCAGTCTGTCTGTCTTTCTGTCTGCCTGCCTGTCAGTCTGTGTGTGTGTGTGTGTGTCTGTCTGTGATCAGCATGTTTGCACCCGGTGTATCACATGAACAAAAGCAGCAGGGATTAAAAGAACCTAATTTCTTGTAACTCACTGCAGAACATAACGAGCGGCTCACTCTGCTGAATGACGAGCGCAGAGGGGGTTCCTATCCCGTCACACTACATCGGCGGCCTTTATGCTCCAGCCTCATCCCCCGAGCTGCCGCTAATTCCATGCTTTATTCCAACGTTCATTCTATTAGCCTGAACAACAAGTCACATGACCCACCTCCACACTGGATGGCTGTGCAGAGACCATTATGGGTTACATAGAAAGCTAGAGTTGACTAAGTCTCAGTGACAGAGTTCGGTGTTCTGCAGACTTCATCCTTCGTTATGTGGGGTGTGGGGTCGGGGGAGGAACGGGGTCTCCTGCAAGTGTTTCCGGCCAAGTGGTACAGAGTCGTGACGCGAGGCACAACCGTGTGACAGATCAGCACACAGAACCCTCTGAGAAATGCTGCTCAGCTGGTCTGCACCACAGGGTGTAGAAACACTGACCACACCCTCCTGAACTGGATCACATGCTGAACTCAGTCACTTAAACTTGTTCGGCGTGTCCGTTTGAAGACATTGGCCTTGTCTCCACCTGCCAATTAGGGCTAAACGATGTGTGGGATTAGATTGGGGATTAGTTTGGGGATTAATTTATTATCCACTGAGTACATCATTCATTTTTATAACTTAATAGAAACCCTGATGATCTGTTGATGCTGCGGGTTGACTTGAATCAATCAGGAGCCTCACTGAGCCTTTCTTTATCCCCTAGTAGGGTCGCTGCGGTGGGGGGGTCCCCCCCCCCATCCCCATCCAGTGCAGAATGTTTTTGGTGCTGAGCAGATACACAGAGGACAGGGCTCCATTCTTTGGCTGGGGCTGGGTACACACTTACTCACTCAAGGACAATTTAGATTAGCCAATTCACCTTGAATCCATGTTTTTGGACTGTGGGAGCAAACCTACATGAGCACAGGGAGAACATGGAAACTCAGATTGGGATTTGAACCTGGATCCCCAGAACTGAGAGGCGGACATGCTGACCAACAGGTGTATCGCTAACCATCCATCCATCCATTATCTTCCGCTTTATCCTATATTAGGGTCGCGGGGGGGGGGGGGGGTTCCCCATGCCCATCCAGGGGAGAACGTTTCAGGTGCTGGGCAGATACACCCAGGACAGGGGGCAATCTATTACTGGGCACTCACTCACTCACAGAGACACACTCTATATGGGGCAATCTGGAGAATTCAATTGACCTTGATCCATGTTTTTGGACTGTGGGAGGAAACCGGAGAACCCGGAGGAAACCCACGCGGACACGGGGAGCACATGAAAACTCCACCCAGATTGGGATTCGAACTGGGAATTCCTAGCGCTGAGAGGAGAACATGCTAAACACTAAGCCTCATGCCACCCTGGCTCGCTAACATGTTTAAAATACGATTTCATGATTTCACTGTAATGCATCTTGACGTCATCCACCACCCAAATAATTAGCTCTGTGGAACGTGACTTAAGTACATAAGTACGTCGTGAAACAGATGGACTACAGGCTTTATAAATTATAAACTACAAAGGGTCCGTCCGTAGGGTCGGTGGAAATAATTAACTGGACGTTGAGAACAGGAAGTCGACCCCGACACGGTGGTGGGAGAGTGAGTGTACGTATAGGTCGGTATGTGGTGGTGTTATCAGTGGGTTAAGTTCATACCGACACTTTATTGTGTTCTTTGTCTCGTGATGCGCGGCGTTCATGCCAGAGGTGTGTAAGAGACAGGAATTCCAACTATGCACAGTCATAAAGAGCGACTATGGCCCAAGTGATACGAGGCGCGGGTTCTATCCCGGCCGTACAGATCAGCAAAGTCAGCACATTCCTGATCCGGTCCACAGCTCGTGTAGTTGTGATGTGCGGTTAATACAAACTTGGGGATCATTAGGATGTGGTAGCTGAGTGGTTAGAGTGTTGGGCTGTTGTTCTGAAGGATGGGGGTTCAAATCCCAATTCCATTCTTTATTCTATTATTTGCATCCCCCTCGTGAGTGACCCATCCTGTTAAGTCGGGATGCTTGTATGTCGTCTTCAGCTTTCTTTGTCCTTCCTATTTAGGAATCGGACCCAGACCCATGTGTATTGCAATTAGTGCATCCAACGTACATCAGCACAAGTGGTCCTTGTAGTTTATTCCAGACTGTAGTATATATATATATATATATCCATTTATTATCTTCCGCTTTATCCTCTATTAGGGTCACAGTGGGGTTCCCCATGCCCATCCAGGGGAGAACTTCTCGGGCTCTTGGCAGATACACCCAGGACAGGACGCCAATCTATCGCTGGGCACACACTCGCTCACACACACACACACACTATATGGGATAATTTGGAGAGTTTAATTGACCTTGATAATATATACAGTATAAGGGAGGCACAATGGCTTAGTGGTTGGCATGTTCTCCTCTCAGCGCTGTGGATTCCCGGTTCGAATCCCACTCTGGGTGGAGTTTCCATGTTCTCCCCGTGTCCGCATGGGTTTCTTCCGGGTTCTCCGGTTTCCTTCCACAGTCCGAAAACATGACTCAAGGTGAATTGAATTCTTCAAATTGCCCCATATGGAGTGTGTGTGTGTGTGTGTGAGTGAGTGTGTGCCCAGTGATAGATTGGCGCCCTGTCCTGGGTGTATCTGCCAAGAGCCCGAAACATTCTCCCCTGGATGGGCATGGGAAACCCCCCCCTCCCCGCGTGACCCTAGTAGAGGATAAAGTGGAAGATAATGGATGGATGAATATATATGTATATGTGTATATATCATTCATTCATTCATTATCTCCCGCTTATCCTCTATTAGGGTCACGGTGGGGTTCCCCATGCCCATCCAGGGGAGAACTTCTCGGGTGCTGGGCAGATACACCCAGGACAGAGCGCCAATCCATCGCTGGGCACACACTCACTCACACATACACACTCTAAATGGGGCAATTTTGAGAATTCAATTAACTTGATCCATGTTTTTGGACTGTGGGAGGAAACCGGAGAACCCGGAGGAAACCCACGCGGACACGGGGAGAACATGGAAACTCCACTCAGATGGGGATTCGAACCGGGAATCCCTAGTGCTGAGAGGAGAACATGCTAAACCACTAAGCCACCGTGCCGCCATATATATCATTATTTTATATTATTTATATCAAATTATTATTGTTTATTTTAATTGCATCATAATCTTTCGCAGACAGACCCCGTGCTATTAGTTCATAAAGGCCGCAAAGCACGAGAACGTCTTCTTCTTCTTTACACTCAAAGCAGAAGTTCAGCACAAAAAGGCGTCCAGCAGTCAGCGTGTGGAGAAATGTTTCCATTCCGAACACAAAAAAACAGAAGATATAAGCGCAGCGCCGTCACTTCCTTCCTGTTTCTTTTGTTTCAGATCTCCAGTCAAACCCGAAGCCACTAGTCACCCAGAGAATCCCTCAAAATAACCCCGTCTCGAGACGTTGGGCTGGTACACGCAGACAGGCGCACAGAGGGAACCCGTTCAGATGAAGGCTCTTAATGCTGAGCCCTGCTTGTTGTTTTGTTTTTTTTAGTTTTTTGCGTGGTACGAGCCTTGTCACTTAATCTGCAGCTTACTTATTAGCTGTCATAGGACCTGCAGTTCAGAGGCACTTTCACACAGTCACACTCTGCACCTCGAGTCGAGGTTCTGCCAGTAAATGCGTGGTTCATCTCCTGTTTCCAAGGCTGTCAGTCTAAAATAGAGCTGCTGCGCCTTCGCTTTGTTGGACTGCGGGTATAAAACGCCGAACTCGAGGCAGGATATCAGAACTATGTTGTATTTCTGGTCGGGTTTGAAGCAGAACAATGTGAATAATGTTGACATGAAACACTTCAAGCTAAATGTTAAATGCACAAACAACTAGGGCCAAGAAGAACCTGGGGAACCTTTTTTTGCACCATTTCCTCCACTTATCATAGAGATGGACCTAGTTTTATGATTCCAGACTGTAGTCCATCTGTGTTCAGGTGTTTGTTAGTCCCCTGTTGGTTCTCTGTTCTCTGTTGGTCAGCAGCATCACAGAACAGGTGTCATTTGGGTGGTGGATTGTTTATTGTCAGTTCTGCAGTGACACTGATGTGGTGAGGGGGGGTTTTCTAGTTTCATTTCTGCACCTCAGTGACACTGCTGGGATAGGACTAATGCACCAACCAAATACTCCCTGCTCTGTGGTGGTACTATTGGGGTTCTGACCATTAGAACAGAGTAAAGGGGACGTACACAGTATGTACTGTAGAACACAAACAGATGGACTACAGTCTGGAATTGGAGAACTACAAAGTCCATCTTTACAGGACGTGGAACTGAAAACAGGGGTTGACTGGTTCTGTATATATATGTAAATTGTTGCTCGGCCACCTAAACAACGGTCCGTCTATCAGCCATCATCCTCACAATGTCTTTGTGGCTTTGGCTGCTTTGTACCCATATTGCCCTCAAAAACCCTCACGTGCACACATTGCATTGTGGGTACACACACACACACACACACACACACACACACACACATATATATATATATATATATATATATATATATATATATATATATATATATATATATATATATATATATTTATTTATTTATTTATTCAGGCGGCACGGTGGCTTAGTGGTCAGCACGTTCGCCTCTCAGCGCTAGGGATTCCCGGTTCGGGTGGAGTTTCCATGTTCTCCCCGTGTCTGCGTGGGTTTCCTCCGGGTTCCCCGGTTTCCTCCCACAGTCCAAAAACATGGAACAAGTTAATTGAGTTCTCAAAAAATTGCCCCTATATAGTGTGTATGTGTGAGTGAGTGTGTGCCCAGCGATGGATTGGCGCCCTGTCCTGAGTCTATCTGCCCAGCGCCCGAGACATTCTCCCCTGGATGGGCATGGGGAACCCCCCCACGACCCTAATAGAGAATAAGCGGAAGATAATGAATGAATGAATGAATGAATATATTTATTCATTCATTCATTCATTATCTTCCGCTTTATCCTATGTTAGGGTCGCGGGGGGAGGGGGGGGTGTTCTCCATGCCCATCCAGGGGAGATATGGGGCAATTTGTAGAACTCAATTGACTTGATCCATGTTTTTGGACTGTGGGAGGAAACCGGAGAACCCGGAGGAAACCCACGCGGACAGGGGGAGAACATGGAGACTCCACCCAGATTGGAATTCGAACCGGGAATCCCTAGTGCTGAGAGGCCAACGTGCTGACCACTAAGCCACCGCGCACACACACACACACACACACACACACACATATATATATATATATATATATATATGTATATATATATATATATATATATATATATATATATATAATATATATGTGTATATATTATTTATATGTGTATATATATTTAGATATACATAATATGTCCATGTATGACTGCAGAACCCTGTCTTTTCTCCGCTCTGTGTTCTTGGCAGCCTGACTCTGTGAAAAGCACCATCTGTTATGCTGATGATTCTGTAGCACACGCCGCTCCACACGTTTTAACCTTGCAGGAATGCAGGAACCTTTACCGGGACATTGTCCAGCAGAGCGGGTTCTCCAGATCAGCAGTCCCACGAACCTCTCGATGGTTCTACTCAGACGACCGTGTCACGTTGCCATTTTCACTTGACGTTAGACCTCCATTAAGTTCATTATTCCATTATTATTATCAAAGCCATGCCATTATGAGTGAGTGATGTCTCCTGCACCTTTAGGAAGCGCCTGCGTTCAGACGTTGCACGTATACAATGGAGTTTGGATGGTTTGGAGATGCATCACATACCTACCGAACGGGTTTGCGATGGCTCGGTGTGCGGCGGGGGAGGACCAACACTCTCTCAGGAGTGGCAGAGGAATTAAGATCTAATCTGTAATCTCTGCGTGCCTGACACCCGGAGCAACAAGATTTCAAACTCGAGTGGCAGATCCGACAGAGCAAGATGCTCTGAGTTCAAAACCTAAGCCTCCTAATGAAATCAGCAACATATAGAGCAGGTTTAGGGTTTTTTTAAGGCTTTAAAACCGACTTCTTGTGTCTGTTTGCGGGAATAGAGTTTTTCCTGCCAGCCTAAAGGATTATGTTGTACATAAAATAACACACAGCTGTATGGCTCAACAAAGATAATAGGGTTTGGGGGGGTGTAGGGGGGGGTTAGCAGTAAGCTCCATTTTTGGTCCTCTGACTGATTTAGATGGACTGTGGGTGGATTTCAGTCCCCTAATTTGCATAAGAACCTCATGTCCACACCATGGACAGGTTAACTGGAGGGAGGTATGTGTCTTTAACGCTGTGTCATTTAGATATATAATTAAATAATTAAATAATAAGCATTGTATTCTGTGACTGCAGGACTGTTGATTGTTGATTCTCCCCTCTATAAGGGTCGCCTGGGGGTTCCCCATGCCCATCCAGGGAAAAACGTTTTGGGCACTGGGCAGATACACCCAGGACAGGACGCCAATCCATCACTGAGCACACACTCACCCACACACACACACTCTATATGGGGCAATTTCTAGAACTCAATTGACCTTGATCCATGTTTTTGGACTGTGGGAGGAAACCGGAGAACCCGGAGGAAACCAGCGGGGACACGGGGAGAACATGGAAACTCCACCCAGATTGGGATTCCAACCGGATGCCCATCCAGGGGAGAACGTTTTGGGCGCTGGGCAGATACACCCAGGACAGGGCGCCAATCTATCACTGGGCACACACACTCACTCACACAGACATACACACTCTATATGGGGCAATTTGTAGAACTCAATTGACTTGATCCATGTTTTTGGACTGTGGGAGGAAACTGGAGAACCCGAAGGAAACCCACGGGGACACGGGGAGAACATGGAAACTCCACCCAGATTGGGATTCGAACCGGGAATCCCTAGTGCTGAGAGGAGAACATGCCAACCACTAAGCCACCGTGACTCTGACAGTGCGACCGATTCTGTGCAAATTAACGTTCACACCGTCTAATAACATTCCTCCTTGTATTTAATTCTAAAGTGGGTACTATTATCGATTCGTCATCTCTCATCCCAAATTCAACGAACCCTTTCCAATCAGATTAGGATCTCTCTGCCGGCTCTTCCTGCTCCTCTGCTATTATTAACCCCGCGAGCAGAATGGCTGAAATAACTCTGCTGAGATCCATTAAGCTTTAGGAGGTGGCCTTTGTGTTGCAAACACGAAGAAAGAAGATGCCGGCCCAGTGGTGCCTCACCCCCCCCCCCCCGCCCCCATCGCCCTGTCCCCCAACCTTATAATAGTATATCATCAGTCTTCGGGGATTAGGGACAATACCTCTGACTGAGCCGCATTCGAGGTGGGCATGGCAGGCGAGGCACACGGTGTGCAGGGCGAGTGCGGGTGTGTTCGTGCAGGATAATTACAACTGCGGGCAGATGTTTCAACCTTATTACCCGCCCTGCTCTTAAAACGACTGTACCCTTTTCATCTGTTCCCCCGAGAGAGGGAGCAAAACAATGCGGGCATGTGGAAAGCTGCACGTCTGTGATCAGTGTGCACGTTTTCATGTATTGTTCCCCGCTTGGTGCCACGTTTGCCTCAGGACACTTATTATTATAATGAACTTTCATTAGAATGCTTTAGTGGATTGCAGGGTGAGCTGCCCCCCTGATGGAGCAGCCTTTAAAGCTGCAGAACCTATCATGCCGAGAAAAAGTCTATTGGTGGGTGTCCAGTGGGTGTCCAGTGGGTGTCCAGTGGTTATCTCAGTGGGTATCTCAGCGAGACCTCCAGATATCTGTGTTATTGTACAAGTCCATAAAGCATCACTGAAATTGAAAGACGGTCGGCGTGGACGTGTTCAGGAGACGGTCTTTATGCAGGTGAAACCTGAGCTCAGACCGCAGACCTGTCACAGGTTTCTAACAACATACATTATTTAAACACACTGCCTCAGTGGCCCCACCTCTGGGTACAACATTCGCTGGCTTTACAAACATTAGTGGCTTCCAGGTTTTATTATTATTACGGATGCAGCGATAGACTGACGCCCTGTCCTGGGTGTATCTGCCCAGCGCCCAAAACGTGCTTCCCTGGATGGGCATGGGGAACCCCCCTGCGACCCTAATATAGGATAAAGCGGAAGATAATGGATGGATGAATAATTACGGATGTTCTCGGGGCGACGCGGTGGCTTTCCTCCCACAGTCAAAAAACATGGATTTAGGGTGAACTCACTGCTCTAAATTGCCCCTATGTACAGTAGTGTGTGTGTGTGAGTGAGTGTGTGAGTATGTATTAAGTCATGGATTGGCCGGCCAGTGCTCAAAACTTGGGCATGAGAACACCCCCCCCCCCAACCCCCAACCTGACTCAGGTATGGAATGGAGGGGTACGTTCCATCCAATGGAGAACATCTCGGGCGCTGGGCAGATACACCCAGGACAGGGCAGCAATCTGTCGTTGGGCACACACTCACTCACACAGACACACTCTATATGGAGCAATTTTGGAGAATTCAATTGACCTTGATCCATGTTTTTGGACTGCGGGAGGAAACCGGAGAACCCAGAGGACACCCGAGTGGACACGGGGAGAACATGGAAACTACACCCAGATTGGGATTTGAACCAGGAATCCCTAGCGCTGAGAGGAGAACATGCCAACCACTAAGCCACTGTGCCCCCAATACTATTATACTATACTATTTTGCTACTGCTGCACTCCAGCTCTGTGCCTCTCCTCTCATTGTTAGAGTTATTACCTCACAGTAACTCAGATCGTCCCTATATGGTACATTGGACCTTCTGTACATGAGGAAATATGAAATATCATAAGGAAATGATAACGGGGGGGGGGGGGTGCAGAGCTCATGTGTGTACAGTGTTAACAGCAATAAATGTAAATGTGTGGTTTAAGTGACCCGCGGTTCTAAAGAATAACATTCTGATATCAGTTTGTATACACGTCTATACAGAGTGATGGACAAGGATCCCAACTTGATGTGGCGTCCGAGCACAGGGGCAGTCATTATACAGCAATGAGGGTTAAAGGCCTTGCTCAAGGGCCCAGAGTTTGGCCCCCCAACATTCAGTCTGATAGCTAACACCCTGAACACTGACCTACCACACCTGCTACACCGGTATAATATTTATGTAATGGTGCAATAACACACAAAACTCTGTAATCACTTTGAGGTTTTAATAAATCAGTCAAGCTCGAACCACACCTTTAATTAAAAGTGCTGTGAGGAGAGATTGTTCTGCCAAGTGTTCTTTTGATATGTTCTAATGGATATGAGCTATAATAGTAATATACAAACAATCTGCTGGGTTATATATAAAAAGTGGAGGTTTTAATGATCTGTGTATATATGTACACAAATTTATTACTGGACACAGACATATAGATTATATAGGGGCAATTTAGCGCAGCCAATTTACCTTGAAGGGCGGCTTGGTGGCTTAGTGGTCAGCACACCTCTCAGTGCTAGGGATTCCCGGTTCGAATCCCAATCTGGGTGGAGTTTCCATGTTCTCCCCGTGTCCGCGTGAGTTTCCTCCGGGTTCTCCGACCACAGTAGAGGATAAAGTGGAATTTACATCGAATCCATGTTTTTATACTGTGGAAGGAAACTGGAGAACCTGGAGGTAACCCACACAAACACGAGGAGAACATGGAAACTCCACCCAGATCGGGATTCGAACCTGGATCCTCTGTAAATTTATTCATTCATTCATCCATTATTTTCCGCTTTATCCTCTATTAGGGTCGCGGGGGTATTCCCCATGCCCATCCAGGGGAGAACCTTTCGGGCGCTGGGCAGATACACCCAGGACAGGGCGCCAATCTATCACTGGGAACACACTCACTCACCCACACACACTCTATATGGGGCAATTTGGAGAACTCAATTGACTTGATCCATGTTTTTGGACTGTGGGAGGAAAGCGGAGAACCTGGAGGAAACCCACACGGACACGGGGAGAACATGGAAACTCCACCCAGATGGGGATTCGAACCGGGATTCCCTAGTGCTGAGAGGAGAACATGTTACACCACTAAGCCACCGTGCCGCCCCTCCTCAGTAAATATTACAGAAATACTAAACCATCAGTGTGAAGGTTCTGGAGTGTTGGTGTGGTTCCTTTTATTTTTTTAATTGCGGTCGTTTCAGTTTTGCGTCGCAGGAGTGTTGTATGAGTGAACGTTCTGAACATTCCAACTTGTGATTGAAGAGACCGAGTATTTCTCATGAAATCTAGTTCGTCTTAATAGTCACTGAGTCCTGGGCGTGCTGCTTTGCTGACTCAGCAGTCCTAAACAGGTGTTTGGGAGAGTCCCGGTTATTTACTGGGGTTTTTTTGTGTTTTTTTTAATAAACACTGTTGTCTACAACATTTACACTATTAACAGACACCCTTATCAGAAAGTGCAGTAGTCGTTACATCACTCACCCCAGGAAATCTGGGGCCTTTGGTCAGGGGCCCAACACAGTGAAAGATAAGCAGCCTTTATTCTTAATCCCAACACTTCCAACTTGAGCTTATCTCGTTATGTGGAAACGGTATACCCTTCCATTTAACAGAATAATGCTCCATGCCTTAGTGTTTAGCATGTTCTCCTCTCAGCATTAGCGATTCCCGGTTTGAATCCCAATCTGGGTGGAGATTCCATGTTCTCCCCGTTTCCGCGTGGGTTTCCTCCGGGTTCTCTGGTTTCCTCCCACAGTCTAAAAACATGGATCAATTGAGTTCTCCAAATTGCCCCATATAGTGTGTGTATGTGTGCGTGTCTGTGTGAGTGAGTGCCCAGCGATAGATTGGCATCCTGTCCTGGGTGTATCTGCCCAGCGCCCGAGACATTCTCCCCTGGATGGGCATGGGGAACCCCCCACGACCCTAATAAAGAGGACAAAGCGGAAGATAATGAATGAATGAATGAATGAATAGGTTCTCCAGCTTCCTCCCACAATCCATGGATTTTAGTTAATTTGGGTGTTCTAAATTGCCCTCTATAGTGTGTGTGTGTGACTAAATGAGTCTGTGTGAATGTGTGCTAATCAATGTGTTGTTGCCCTGTCCTGGGGGTATTTGCCAGGTGCCCGAAACGTTCTCCCCTGACATGTGACATGACACTTCACTCTGTAAGGACGAATCACAGCCACTGTTTTCGTCTGCACTCCTAAGAAACCACCGACGCAGTGATGTCCCGTCATGTTCTTTTATTGGTAATTCAGCAAGGTACACAAAACAGAGCACATTTACCTCTTTAAAAATAATAACCAGTCTATATTTCATATTTACATCTCAGTACATCGGATATTTCTTTTCCCTTTTGCACAGCAAAGATAAGAACATTTAAAAGGAAACAGTGTTGTGTTACGTAGCATCATTAACATAACGACTTTGTCACCTGCCAGTGCAAAAACGGAGCAGCCTCCCGACAGTAGCGGGCGCTCATTTGGGTCAGGAATTTAGTGAAATTCGGGAAAATAAGTTCACCTCCTGCTACCGGTTCACCGAACGTCAACACCTCGGGTGTGTACACTGGATAAAGCATTTTTATTAAAGCATTGCTTCATGTCCCGTTCCTGGCCCGGGGTTCTCCTGGGCTCTTAGAAACGGAGGATTAAATAAAGTCAAGACACATAACTGCCCGACCGCCTGTGTAGAGGATGGGGAAGGACAGCACGGCTCTTAGATCTGATGTCTTTCTTAATATAGTAGGAATCACTGGCAGCTATTCCTAGCCTCCTTGGTTCTACATACACGTTCGGATTGACCCACTGCCCCACATGCCCTCTCAGCTCCCATTACACCCCATATGAATGCAGGGGACCTGGTGCTGAGCTCACCATCTCCTAAACCCATGTTTTAACTCACAGGCTTTTCTCTGCAGTTACTCGAACCTGACGTCATGTGCATTTACAGTCCTGATGCGCTGGGTTCATACAAACACACACATCATCATCATCATCATCCTTATTTCCTCTCATGCAAACGTCCCTGCGATATCTATTAGGACTTTGGGGGGGAGGGGGACTGGCACAACCTTTTTTTAATTTTAATTTAATTGATTTTTTTTATGCAAACCATTAATTGTTGTTTTTGTGCACATTTGCAGATTGTTTGGTCAGTGCTTGGGGATCTAAATGTGTCCACATGTGTGTGTGTGTGGGGGGGGGGGGAGGGGGGTCGAACTACATGTCCACCAAGAGCTGACTGCGTGGGCCTCCGAGCAAGGCTCTTAACCCTGATGTCCCCAGGGTTTTATATCATGGCTCTGACCCCGACCCCGTATGTGTAAGGCCCTTCAGCTAAAACCATCTGCAGAATGACCTCCTGTCATTTAAAGCTGGTTTCGTGCAGAGGACGGTCCGACTTTCTTTTTTTACACTATCGAAATAGCATTTTACAAGGGAGGACAGACATTTTGCATGAGAATGTGTCCTGCATTTGTCCCTTTTACTCATTAATGACCTTATTTTCTATTCTGGGTGTTTGATTTGCTTGAAATCTCAACTCTGGCTCAGTTGTCATTGTTGTTATTTAGTAATATACCAGAGGTATTTTACTCCCTTGATGTGGTTAGAGAAATTATGACGTCATGGCAGGTCCATAGCTAAAAAAAAAAAAAAAACATAAATAAGAAGGCTTCTTGTTGTGAAAGTGACAATGCAGATTAACCTCCTCACAAATACACCGAAAATGTGTAGCAATGAGTAAACGGTGTACGAGGTGAGTCTCTGCAGAGGACGGTCCGAGTTTCTTTCCCTTATACTATTGAAATAGCATTTTACAAGGGGCGACAGACATTTTGCATGAGAATGTTTCCTGCATTTGTGCTTTTTAAGGGCTGAAGCAGGTCCACTTACTCATATGACCTTATCTACTATTCTGGGTGTTTGATTTGCTTGAAATCTCAACTCTGGCTCAGTTGTCATTGTTGTTGTTTAGTAATATACCAGAGGTATTTTACTCCCTTGATGTGGTTAGAGAAATTATGACATCAGGGCAGGTCCATAGCTAAAAATTTTTTTTTTTACATAAAAAAAAGTTGTGAAAGTTTCTTTTCCTTACACTATCGAAATAGCATTTTACAAGGGAGGACAGACATTTTGCATGAGAATGTGTCCTGCATTTGTCCCTTTTAAGGACTGAAGCACTTCCACTTACTTATATGACCTTATTCAATATTCTGGCTGTTTAATTGGCTCGAAATCTAACATCTGGCTCATTTATTATTGTTGTTATTTAGTAATTTACCAGTTGTATTTTACCCCTCTGAGAAATTATGACGTCAGGGCAGGTCCATAGCTAAAAAAACAACATAAATAAGAAGGCTTCTTGTTGTGAAAGTTACTTTCCAATACACTGGAAAATAAAGACAGCATTTTACAAGGGACCAGGGGCATTTTGCATGAGAATGTGTCCTGCATTTGTCCCTTTTAAGAGCTGAAACACTTCTAATTACTCATATGACCTTATTTAATATTCTGGCTGTTTAATTTGCTCAAAATCTAACATCTGGCTCATTTATTATTGTTGTTATTTAGTAATTTACCAGTTGTGTTTTACTCCTCTGATGTGTTGAGAGAAATTATGACGTCAGGGCAGGTCCATAGCTTTAAAAAACCTCATAAATAAGAAGGCTTCTTGTTGTAAAAGTTAGACTACAGATCAAGCTCCTTCCAAATAGCATTTCTTTCAAAAGATAACGAAGGAATGAGTAAACTGTGTGCGAGCTGAGTCTCTGGAGGATGTCATGAGTCGTAAACGAGCATGAAGGGTTCATTAGCATCCCGATCAGCCGACCTCGGAGTTTTTGTCCTGGTCAGTGTCTGTGGAGATGGACGATTCGTGGCTGTTGTCTATGGACGACTCGCTGCCGGTGCTCTCCCCGGACAGCAGCCTGGTCACGCGGAGGTCCGCCTGCAGTGTCCGCACGTCGTTCCCGATGCCCATCTCGTTCAGCTCGTTAATGAGCTGCACCAGTCCACTCTTGTCGGGGTCGCCGTCCAGTACGTCCTCGCATTCGAAGTGCGTGGCCCTCTCCTCAGCCTCCTCCCCGAGCAGGTCCTCGGTGATGGAGCCCAGCTTGGGCGCGCTCCGGCTGCGCTCCACCGGCGGCTTGTAGCAGCACTGGCCGTTCAGCAGTTTGCGCAGGGGGACGAGCGGGATGGTCTGATCCCCGATCAGCTGCTGCTGCTGGTGCCGGGCGTCGTCGCGCCGTTTCAGCCGCTTGAACTCGGCCAGCGCCGTGGCGGAGGTCTGGTAGAGCAGGAGCGCCATGGCTTTCGCCTTCTCGGGCCGGGACACCAGCACGGCGTGGCAGCGCAGCATCACCGCCTTGTGCTTCATCTCGTGCCGGTAGATCCAGGCAAACACCCGGGGCAACCTGGGGTCGGCCACGCAGTAGGTGATCCGGTGCAGCAGGTACAGGTGGCCGGGTCGGCGCGCCTTCTCGTCGGTGTGCACCATGCGCACCCCCTGCGCGCTGACCGTCAGGCGCATCTTGGTGCCGTTCTTGCCCATCTCGCTCTTGTTCCAGATCTTGCTCACGGCCACGTCCGTGCAGCCCTCGCCCTTGGACTGGATGGTGGTGGCGTTGCCCAGGTAGAGCACCGTGTAGGTGGGGTCCTCGCTGGTGATGATGAGTTTCTTGCGCTTGGACTTGAACATGCTGCCCACGCGGTTCAGCGCGCTCTCCGGACACGCTTTGGCGAACGACGTGAGCGCGGAGTAGTTGAGGCTCACCGCGTAACCCTTCTGCTTCCCCTGCTTGTCTTCCTCGATCAGCTCGAACTTGTTCTTCTTCCAGGGCAACATCATAAGACGGGGGGGCGGTTAAGGCTTCGGTGCTGATGGAACGGAGTGGCGGGCTCTCTCTCTCTGGATGAACGCGGTTACATGGCTGGAGACGCCGTGCGCGTCGCGGCACTGTCAGCTCACAGGCGTCGCAAGCCGTCCGTCCTCCACCCGCGGCGTTATCAGCTGGATGTACACTAACAGGAACCGGGCAGTCGCTGGAGTTATACACTGGGCTGAACCAACTCAGGAAGGGGAAGCTCGTCTTGGAACAAACCAAATGACGCCCAGTGGCAACATGTCAGATTTACAGTGTTTGATATATAAATCACAATTTTCAATTTTCACCAGGGGATTAATAGGGTTTTCTGATTCTGATTTTCCAATTATATATATATTATTATATATTATATAATATATTATTATTATATTATTATATATTATATATGTGGGGCGGCACGGTGGCTTAGTGGTTAGCACGTTCGCCTCTCAGCGCTAGGGATTCCCGGTTCGAATCCCCATCTGGGTGGAGTTTCCATGTTCTCCCCGTGTCTGCGTGGGTTTCCTCCGGGTTCTCCGGTTTCCTCCCACAGTCCAAAAACATGGAACAAGTTAATTGAATTCTCAAAATTGCCCCTATAGTGTGTGTCTGTGTGAGTGAGTGTGTGCC
>JAFMOD010000306.1:1768733-1785466 GCA_019802435.1 Corydoras maculifer | reverse complement strand
TATATATATATATATATATATATATATATATATATATATATATATATATATATATATATATATATATATATATATATATATATATATAAATGAATCTGAAATTGCTGTTTGTTTAGGTGAAATATTATTAGCTGCTCCAAGTTGAAGGTCACATCTGTTTTGGTTGTTATTGTGCTTATTCCACTCCTACACCTCCTCCTTCTCCTCTTCAAATACTTGAAGGGAGTGGTAGCTCAGTAGTCAGGGTGTTGGGCTATCAATTTAATGGTTGGGGGTTCAAATCCCAGGTGCACTGAAGTTACCAATGTGGGTCCTTGAGCAAGACCCTTACCCCCTTATTGGGGGATGTTGTGCTTTTTAAACCTTTCTTGGCAGGGAGCATTACTCTGTTAAATTGATGGGTTTCCACTTTGTAAGTCGCTTTGGATAAAAGCGGCCGCTAAATGACCAAATGTAAATGTAAATGTAATTCAAATGCCCAAATTGGTATCTTCTTTACAGCTACAAGCACGTACAATATCCAGGGAAGGATTTTGGGAGGTCAGACACTGATGTTGGGCGAGAGGGGCTGGTTCAGTTCTCATCTCATGACCCCTTTGATTATCTTCTACTTGATATTCTACTATGGTGCAATAGGCCATTCCCATCAAGGGCAACATTTTTGGCGCTCAGCAGAAACATTCTGGACAGGGCGCCAGCCCATCACTACATTTTATCGGGGCAATTTATATATGGGCAATTGAAAGCACTTCAACTTGAATCCATGTTTTTGGACTGTGGTGGGAAACCGGAGAACCCAGAGGAAACCCACGTGGACACGGGGAGAACATGTTGGAACAGGAAAGAGAATTCCCTAAACTATTTCCTCTTGCGTGTGACTAAATAAATACACCTGAATTCAACAGTAAAGAAGTGTGTCCCGATACTTTTGTCAACCTCGTGTATTAACAAGCTTTAAATGTGTATTGCTGAGAAACCTATAAAAAAAAAGACGCGTGCGTGCTGCCATCTAGTGGAAGGTCAAGGATAAAACAATCTTTTATAAGCTCTAGTCCTGAAATTAATCAGAAATAACTACTTTGGGCAAAAATAAAAATAACAAATAATTATTTAAATACAGGTATCGAACCCTAATATTTATGTACGTAAAATATGGTCTGAAAATCGATTTAAATACACAATAAAAGTGATTATTTATTGATTAAGTAGATCAGGCTGACGTCACGATATCTCCCAGAAGGGAGCAAACACGGACGGATTACAAATCGATCTGTGCTCCCTGTCGTACTGCACTTCAACTAGCACTTGAGTTTCAATCCTTTAGGCCCTATCTAGTGCACTCCATTACCAGTGACTAGTGATTTGGGTCGTATATCGAGCCTGTATATCGAACGTGTGGCGCAGAAGAGTTGTGTTTTGGACCCGCAGTTAACTTTATCTTCATCTTTCGGCCTCAGAATGGGAAAGAAGAGAGGTCGAGGAGAGGGGACGGGTTTAGGGAGAGCTTTAATCCGAGAGAGACTGAACGCAGGACGTGGAAACAGAAGACATGACACTTGGGTAAGGGGCCACGCTGTTAGCAACATGCTAACGGATCATGTTAGTGATGGGAGAGTGAAGCTAAAGGCAGAACCAAAGACCTCAAAGTATTTACTAAAGATGGTTCTCCTCTGAGAAAGATGTCTGTCTCTGGATTTGTGGTTCTATGTATTTAACAGTCTGGTTCGTCTGTCTGTATATTCATATGTATACACGTCTGGCTGGCTGTCTGTCTCTGACTGTGACTGACTGTCTGTCTGTCTCTCTGTCTCTGACTGACTGTCTGTCTCTGACTGACTGACTGTCTGTCTGTCTCTCTGTCTTTGACTGTGACTGACTGTCTGTCTGTCTCTCTGTCTCTGTCTGACTGTCTGTCTGTCTCTGTCTGACTGTCTGTCTGTCTGTCTCTCTGTCTCTGACTGACTGTCTGTCTGTCTCTCTGTCTCTGACTGACTGTCTGTCTGTCTCTGTCTGTCTGTCTCTGTCTGTGTCTGTCTGTCTGTCTGTCTCTGACTGTCTGTCTCTGACTGTGACTGACTGTCTGTCTGTCTCTGACTGTCTGTCTCTGTCTGTGACTGACTAACTTTCTTTCTAACTGTTTGTGACTGACTGTCTGTGACTGGCTGTCTTTCTGTCTGACTGTCTATCTGTGACTGACTGACAGTGTGTACACTTCACTCTCTAGTCTATCTAGTCCACCTAATCGTCCTGTGGACTTTGTTTCTCAGTGGTCACAGCACAGTTGTTTTTGGAGTGGTGGATCATCCTCAGCCCTGCAGTGACACCTATGTGGTGTGCTTTTCTGCAGCAGAGAGAAACTAAACACCTGTGTCACTGCTGGACTGAGAATAATCTGTCAACATCTGTCTCGGGTGTTTTCAGTCAGCAGTGCACCTGTGTTTTCCGTTTCCATGGTCGCAATAATTCAGAAATGTATGGTCACATCTTATTTTCTGAGTACCCCCCTCCCCACCGGGGCTATTTAAACAATGGAGGGGCAAGGCGTGAAAATAGACTGTTGGTGGGTGTTGGTGTAAGACGTGTGAGATAGGGCTGGTTAGTTTGCTTATTTATTAATTAATCCCTCTGTATTTTTAGCATGAAGTTGTAGATAATTAGTCTGTTGTTCCGAGTAATTAGTGATATGGCCTCTGTTTCCTCCTCCCCAGCTTCACACCAGTGAACTGAATGATGGTTATGAGTGGGGCCGTCTGAATCTGCAGTCTGTGACGGAGCAGAGCTCTATGGACGACTTTCTGGCCACTGCTGAACTCGCCGGCACAGAGTTCGTAGCAGGTCGGTTATTTAAACATCTGCAAACCAAATTCTCAGTCGTTCATTCATTCATTCATTATCTTCAGCTTCATCCTCTATTAGGGTCGTGGTGGGGTTCCCCATACCCATCCAGGGGAGAACGTTTCGGGCGCTGGGCAGATATACCCAGGACAGGGCGCCAATCTATCACTGGACACACACTCACACACACAGACACACTCTATATGGGGCAATTTGGAGAACTCCATTGACCTTGATCCAGGCGGCACGGTGGCTTAGTGGTTAGCACGTTCGCCTCTCAGCGCTAGGGATTCCCGGTTCGAATCCCCATCTGGGTGGAGTTTCCATGTTCTCCCCGTGTCTGCGTGGGTTTCCTCCGGGTTCTCCGGTTTCCTCCCACAGTCCAAAAACATGGATTAAGTTAATTGAATTCACAAAATTGCCCCATATAGAGTGTGTCTGTGTGAGTGAGTGTGTGCCCAGCGATGGATTGGCGCCCTGTCCTGGGTGTATCTGCCCAGCGCCCGAGACGTTCTCCCCTGGATGGGCATGGGGAACCCCCCCCCCCGCGACCCTAATAGAGGATAAAGCGGAAGATAATGAATGAATGAATGAATTGACCTTGATCCATGTTTTTGGCCTGTGGGAGGAAACCGGAGAACCCGGAGGAAACCCACACGGAAACGGGGAGAACATGGAAACTCCACCCAGATGGGGATTCGAACCGGGAAGCCACCGTGCTGCCCATTCTCAGTTGTTGCTCATTTCTGATCTCTGTTCAATCATTTAGAGAAGCTCAACGTCAAGTGGGTCCCAGCTGAAGCGCGAAGTGGTCTCCTGACAGCAGAGGAGAGCAGGAGGATCAAGAAGCTGCACGAAGAACACAAACAGTTCCTTCGCATCCCACGGAGGTCCTACAGCATCCCAGCTCCACCTCTGAATCGGCCTGTACACACGTTGTGGTGTTTGTATCTCATTCGTGTTCGTTTTCTATTCCAGACCCCCCTGGGATAAGAACACAAGCCCCGAGCTTCTCCAGCAAGCCGAACGGGACAGCTTTCTCACCTGGAGGCGAGAGTTAGCACGGTGAGGGGATGTGACGGTCACTGATGCTGCTTCATCTGCTCGTGCAGTGGAACGTTTCGCTGGCGTTCGGCAGGTTTCTGTAAACAGTGACCTCTGCTGGTTGTTTTGCCCAGCGACCTTCCACTCTCCCTTCTTTTAGTTTTCTAATTCTTCCTCCCGCATGAGTGCTGTCTCTGCCATCTCTGCCGTCTGACCCCAAATTTGCATCTTCCCAACTGTTTCATGTAAATTCATCCCACTATGGTTTTGCCCCGTTAGGTTGGAGGAGGAGCAGAAGTTGATCCTCACGCCATTTGAGAGAAACCTGGACTTCTGGAGACAGCTGTGGAGAGTCATAGAGAGGAGGTGAGTTGGTGAGGGCGGTCGAGCTGGGTGACCTGCGAGACCCTACGATGTCTCAGAGTGAATCGTGGCTTTTCGACTATGATGTCATAATGTTATCTCTTGCCCCATTTAAAAATCTTCTCACTGAAATCCCATCTGCAGTGATATCGTGGTTCAGATCGTGGACGCCCGAAACCCTTTGCTGTTCCGCTGTCCGGACCTGGTACGTCAACACCTTATTCTGACCCGATTCTAAAGCCACACGTCTCTGACACACTGTGGGTTTAATTCCCCATCAGGAGAACTACGTCAGAGAGGTTTCTGATCACAAGGTGAACATGTTACTCCTGAACAAAGCCGATCTGCTGACCAGGGAACAACGGCGAACGTGGGCCACATACTTCCAGAACCAAGGCATCAAAGCAGTGTTCTGGTCTGCGCTGGCTGAAGCCGAGCGGCTGGATGCAGAGGAAAAGGTCAGAACCCGATATCCATCCATCCATCCATTATCTTCCGCTTGATCCTATATTAGGGCCGTGGCGGGGTTCTCCATGTCCATCCAGGGAGAACGTGGGCACTGGGCAGATACACCAAGGACAGGATGCCAATCTATCACTGGGCACACACTCACTCACACAGACACACTCTATATGGGACAATTCGGACAATTCAGTCGACCGTGATCCATGTTTTTGGACTGTGGAAGGAAACCGGAGAACCCAGAGGAAACCCACACGGACAAGGGGAGAACATGGAAACTCCACCCAGATGTGGATTTGAACCGGGAATCCCTAGCACTGAGAGGAGAACATGCTAACCACTAAGTCACCTTGCCACCCATGACTGTATATATTTATTCACTCATTATCTTCCGCTTTATCCTCTATTAGGGTTGCGGGGGGGGAAACGTTTCGGGCGCTGGGCAGATACACCCAGGACAGGGCGCCAATCTATCACTGGGCACACACTCACTCACACAGACACACTATATGGGGCAATTTGGAGAACTCAATTGACTTGATCCATGTTTTTGGACTGTGGGAGAAAACCGAAGAACCCGGAGGAAACCCATGCGGACACGCGGAGAACATGGAAACTCCACCCAGATTGGGATTCAAACCGGGAATCCCTAGTGCTGAGAGGAGAACATGCAAACCACCAAGCCACCGTGCCACCCATGACTGTACATAGTTGGCAATGAAATAATGAATTGTTTGATGTTGAAGGGAGAACATGTGGACGACCTGGAGGAGCAGAGTGATGAGGAAACATCTGAGAACCCTCAATCAGCCAAATGTAAGAATATGGAGGGCCGCAGTACAGATGAGGAGGAGCTCGTCTCTGCGGACGACTCATCGGTGAGGTTGGGGGACTGTACGTCAGAGGCGGACTGGCACACGTGCTCCGACACGTCAGGGGACGAACGGGACGAGGCGTCCAATCACAACGTTTATAACTCGAGTCGTCTGCTGCGCAAAGACGAGCTGCTGGAAATGTTCAAGATGTCCCATCATGGAGTCAGGAGCAGGGAGGAGCATCTTACAGTGGGACTGGTAAACCTGAGCTCATAGAGAGGACAGAGTGTGTGTGTGTGTGTGTGTGTGTGTGTGTGTGTGTGTGTGTGTGTGTTAATTCCCGTCTCCGTGTGTGTTCAGGTCGGCTATCCTAATGTTGGTAAAAGCTCCACCATCAACACCATTTTTAGGAATAAGAAGGTCTCCGTTTCAGCTACACCGGGACACACCAAACACTTTCAGGTCTGATTTTGCCCATAATACTTTATATTGTCAAGCCTTTGGACACGCCCCTTTTTTGCTCCTCATATTGTCCATGTTCTCAGTTCCACTTTCCGTAAAGCTGGACTTTGTAGTTCTCCAATTCCAGACTGTAGTCCATCTGTTTGTGTTCTACAGTACATACTGTGTACGTCCCCTTTACTCTGTTCTAATGGTCAGAACCCCAATAGTACCACCACAGAGCAGGGAGTATTTGGTGGGTGCATTAGTCCTATCCCAGCAGTGTCACTGAGGTGGAGAAATGAACCTACAGCAGCACTGCTGCACTAAACCCCCCTCACCACATCAGTGTCACTGCAGAACTGACAATAAACAATCCACCACCCAAATGATACCTGTTCTGTGATGCTCCTGAGAACCAACAGAGAACCAACAGGGGACTAACAAACAGAACACAGATGGACTAAAGTCTGGAATTATAGAACTAAAAAGTCCATCTATATGGTAAGAGGAGGTGTGTCCAGACTTTAGACCGGTACTCTACATGCTGCTTGAGTGGAGTGTGTGTGTGTGTTTCAGACTCTATTCGTGGAGCCTGGCCTCTGTCTGTGTGACTGTCCTGGCCTCGTCATGCCTTCGTTTGTGTCCACTAAAGCCGAGATGATCTGTAGCGGGATTCTGCCGATCGATCAGATGCGAGACCACGTCCCGGCTGTTTCCCTCATATCCTTTCTCCCTTGGTTTTGCGTTCTCCTGCTCGGGCGCAGCGTGCATGGAAACGGTTAAAGAGACATGGGGTGGCTAATCCCACCGAGACCGGGATCCACCACCGTCACTGGAGCTGGACCAGATATTGAGATTTCACGTCTCATAATTCTCACACTTCTCCAAATCCGCTTACTAGACATTTTATCAGATACACCTCTGTGTATCTCATTGTCTAGTTTAGTTATTGTCCTCATTGTCTAGTTTACTATGATTTCTAACACCATGCACATGCACTTCGATGTATTTCGAGAATGGCACACTGTATCTTTTTCTCGACGTACTTGCTTATCTGCTTTCTAATGAGAGGATCCCCACAGAGCAGGTCTTATGTGGGTGCTGATCTTCCCCCAATGGTCACTGACAATAGAACGTAGAACAAGTCGACTTAGCTTCAAGTCTTAGCTTCTTCTTTAACTCGAGTACGTTTGCCAGACGATACCACGAGCCGTGCTGGAGGGAACCTACGGGATCAATATAGTCAGACCGCGAGAGGACGAGGACCCGGACCGCCCTCCCACGTCAGAGGAACTGCTTTCAGCTTATGGATGTGCGTTGGTAACTACTGTCACCTTTGGTATTAGACATTAGCGTCCGCCTCTCAGTGCTGGGGATCCAGGTGTATTTCCTGATCTGGGAGGTTCTCCTTGTGTCCATGTGGGTTTTCACTATGTTCTCTGGATTTACCCCACAATCCAAAAACATGGATTTAAATTACATTTACATTTAGTCCAATAGCAGACGCTTTTATCCAAAGCGACCTACAAATGAGAACATTACAAGTCAGAAGTTATGCAGAAAACCAACTATACTGTAAATTCATCAAACCTGATTGTTATTCGATGGCGTCTTCAGTAGTTTCTTAAAACTGTTTAGTGATTCTGTCTTACGGACGGAGTTGGGAAGATTGTTCCACCATGTTGCAGTGGTGAACGCCACGGAGTGAGAATTATCACCTCGGTGAGGTGGAACCACCAGGCGGCAATCATCACTAGAGCGAAGTGAACGAGTCGGAGTGTATTTTAAAAGATAGAGTGAAGGTAGGAGGGGGCAGATCCAGAAATGGTCCTGTAGGTCATTTTAAATTGGCCCTTTTTACACTGTAGATATGTATGTGCAAGTGAGTGACCCCAGCGATGGATTGGCGCCCTGTCCTGGGTGTATCTACTCAGTGCCTAAAATGTTCTTCCCTGGATGGGAATGGGGAACGCCATCACCCCCCCTCCCCCCAACCTAAGTATTAAATTTAATGCAAGATAATGAGATGAGATTAATGACATGCTCTGACTTCCTCCTAATAATGTACCGTTTTCAGACATGAGGGGCTTCATGACTGCACACGGTCAGCCAGACCAATCCAGATGTTCCCGTTATGTCCTCAAAGACTATGTTAGTGTAAGTATCCAGATGTTATGGTTCTAAATGTGTTTAGTCATGGATGTCAAATCTGATCGTGTTGGCTGTTAATGTTTTTAGGGAAAGCTGCTCTATTGCCATCCTCCCCCCCACATCCGTGCTGAAGACTTTCAGCCTCAGCATTTAAGGTTTGTAAGCAGAACAGCGGAGACGAGTCCCGACACGTGTCTCAGTAAGAAGCCCAGAGTCAAGCAGATCGAGAACCCGGTGGATAGAAACTTCTTTCATCAGGTACCCAGTTAAAAATACAATGCCTGTATATGTTGAAATGTTGAATGTTAATGTGATGTATAGATTGATGCTGCTGCTGTGTCGGCATCTGAGGAGGAACATGTAGGTAAGGACTCTCAAAAAACCAAAGCAGGAGGACAGACTTGGGAGCTGTGTACAGTTGTCTTTAGCGGTGCCACAATCAAGCTTTCATTCCTGTTGTTGCTATATAAAGACCCACCATTTTAAATACATGCACACACAGCATGTTATTTATGCCCACAGTTTCTTTTGCTACTTAAAATGAGAGTTTTGACCCGCCGTGTTCGAACTCATAGGAAAATGTCCGCGCGCTTACCAAAGGGGTGCAGATGGTGATGGGCTACAAGCCTGGCAGTGGCCCCCAGATGCACGGCAAAGCGGACCAGCAGCAACAAGCCGGAAAACCCTGGAAGAAGCATGGCAACAGGAACAAGAAGGAGAAGGTCCGAAGACTAAACAAACATCTGGATGCTTGACCCACAGTTTCCGGCTCAACACTGCATTCGTAAACAAGCCAGAGCTCATTGTCATGCGGGGACAGTACACATGTCCTCATCTGCTAATAAAAACATCTGTGTGAAAAACGTCAAACAACTGAATGATGTGAAAACAGAACTCTGGCCTCTTTTTATAATTCAATATGATTTTGTAGGTGGCTTAGTGGTTAGCACGTTCGCCTCTCGGCACTAGGGATTCCCGGTTCGAATCCCCATCTGGGTAGAGTTTCCATGTTCTCCCCGTGTCCGCGTGGGTTTCCTCCGGGTTCTCTGGTTTCCTCTCACAGTCCAAAAACATGGATTGAGTCAAGTGAGTTCTCCAAATTGCCCCATATAGAGTGTGTTTGTGTGTGTGTGTCGGTGTGCCCAGTGATAGATTGGCGCCCTGTCCTGGGTGTATCTGCCCAGTGCCCGAAATGTTCTCTCCTGGATGGGCATGGGGAACCCCCCCACAAACCTAATATAGGATAAAGAGGAAGATAATGAATGAATGAGTATGATTCTGTATGTCTGTTTACATGACATCTTTTTATGTTTTTGATTGCATACAGTATGAGTCAAACGTTTGGACACGCCCCCTTTTGCTCAACTTATTATCCATGTTCTCAGTTCCACTTAAAGATGGTTTTTGTAGTTCTCCAATTCCAGACTGTAGTCCATCTGTTTGTGTTCTACTGTACATACTGTGTACGTCCCCTTTACTCTGTTCTAATGGTCAGAACCTTAATAGTACCACCACAGAGCAGGGGTTATTTGGTGGGTGCATTAGTCCTATCCCAGCAGTGTCACTGAGGTGGAGAATTGAAACTACAAACCCCCCCCTCACCACATCAGTGTCACTGCAGAAATGACAATAAACAATCCACCACCCAAATGATACCTGTTCTGTGATGCTCCTGACCTTGTACTGGGTAATTTCTCAGATCACAAACTGAATTGCTAACCCAATTTCAGGATCCTATGATTTTAATTTTTTTTTTTTTTTACTGAAGCTGAATCATGTGATTAATATGAGAAAGCAAAAAAAAAGTAAGTGGGGAGGTAACTGTTTACAAATGAGGTAAATTACAACAATAAACCAATTTTTTCCAACATCACATAGCGTTATGATTTTTAATGAGTACGTTTTACGTTTTATGTGATTATGTTATATGTTACATAACGTGGGGCTTAGTGGTTAGCATGTTCTCTTCTCAGCACTAGGGATTCCCAGTTCGAATCCCCATCTGGAGTTTCCATGTTCTCCCTGTGTCCATGTGGGTTCTCCGGTTTCCTCCCACAGTCCAAAAGCATGGATTAAGGTCAATTGAATTCTCTAAATTGCCCCATATAGAGTGTGTGTGAGTGAGTGTGTGCCCAGTGTTGGATTGGTGCTCTGTCCTGGGTGTATCTGCCCAGCGCCCAAAACATTTTCCCCTGGACGGGCATGGGGGAACCCCCCCCCCCCATGGCCCTTGTAGAAGGTAAATTGGAAGATAATGGATGGATGGGCAGCACGGTGGCTTAGTGGTTAGCACATTCGTTTCTCCGCCTCTGCCGGGTTCAAACCCCAATCTGGGTGGAGTTTCCATGTTCTCTCCGTGTCCGCGTGGGTTTCCTCCGGGTTCTCCGGTTTCCTCCCACAGTCCAAAAACATGGATCAAGATCAATTGAGTTCTCCAAATTGCCCCATATAGAGTGTGTCTGTGTGAGTGAGTGTGTTCCCAGTGATGGATTGGCGTCCTGTCCTGGGTGTATCTGCCTAGCACCCAAAACATTCTCCTGTGGATGGGTATGGGATACCCCCCACGACCCTAATAGAGGATAAAGGAGAAGATAATGGATGGATGGATGAATGGAATTTCCATAACGGAACATTGGCAATCAATTAGCACTGCGGAGTCGACTCGTAACGCTGTCAGATTGCCCCAGATTTGGAGAATCGATTCCGGAATCAGTTCCCAGCCCTAAACGGTTCCTGAATACTTGGCTTGTTTTGGCGGTGTGAAGTGGCTTTTAACTCCCCCCCCCCCTTCACTAAAATGTCATATTGACGTAAAGAACTTGAAAATGAAGTTATTTGAGGTGATTCTGCCCTGGTGGAGTGAGCTCCTGAGCCGCTGTCACAGCCCGCTGAGCCCCGGCTTTCTGCCCGCAGCTCTCGGCGTCTCCTCGGCTTCGTGCCTCGTAGCGTCTTTCTCGGTGTAAGTGACGGCGGCGTCATGGCGTCATTAAAGGTGTGAATTGGACTTCATCATGTCTGCTCTGCTCCTCAGACTTTGGTGTGAGAGGTGTAGGTTCAGGACGGAGCTCGGCCCTGCGGGCGGTGTGTTGTATGGTCTGGTCGGGAACCTGTGTAACGTCGCGGGAGCGTTCCTCTCCAACCAGCTGCTTCTCTTAGTGAGTCCAAAACAAGAGCAAACGTTTGCATTGCTCTCACATTTATTCAGATCCTAATTTATTTTTATTCCTTCCAGCGCCTCATGGCGTCTCTTATGATCTTACTCGATGCCGCACACCTGGTTGTTGTTACCTTACCCGCCTGTTGGCGGCGATACTCCAAAACTGGTATGGTGCTTTAGAACACAAACACTCCACCTACTATAGACGCACTTTGTAGTTCTACATAACAGACTGTAGTCTTTTTTTTGGTTCCATCCATCCATTATCTTCCGCTTTATTCTATATTAGGGTCGTGGGGAGGAGGGGGTTCCCCATCCCCATCCCCATTCCCATCCCCATCCACGCGAGAGCTTTTCAGGCGCTGGGCAGATACACCCAGGACAGGGCACCAATCTATCTCTGGATACACACACTATATGGGGCAATTTGGAGAACTCAATTGACAGGAGTTGTGGGAGGAAACCGGAGAACCAGGAGGAAAAAATTCCCCCTATCCTATTTTAAATTGCCCCTTTTTACACTGTAGGTATGTGCAAGTAAGTGTGGCCAGCGACCCTGTCCTGAGTGTATCTGCCCAGCGCCTAAAATGTTGTTCCCTGGATAGGAATGGGGAAATCCCCCACCCCCCCAACCTTAGTATACAATTAAGTGAAAGACAATGAGATGAGAGGAGGCACGGTGATTTAGTGGTTGGCATGTTCTCCTCTCAGAACTAGGGATTCCTGGTTCGAATCCCCATCTGGGTGGAGTTTCCATGTTCTCCCCGTGTCCGCGTGGGTTTCCTTCGGGTTCCTCCCACAGTCCAAAAACATGGATCAAGGTCAATTGAGTTCTCCAAATTGCCCCATGTGGAGTGTGTTTGTGTGCGTGTCTGTGGAGGCAGCCCACGCAGACACGGGGAGAACATGGAAACTCCACCCAGATGGGAACTCGAACCGGGAATCCCTAGTGCTGAGAGGCGAACGTGCTAACCACTAAGCCACCGTGGCACCTCTTTTTTTTGGTGGTGGTAGCTCAATGGTTAGGGTGTTGGGCTGTTTATCTGAAGGTTGTGGGTTCAAATCCCAGTGTGGGTCGGTGAGCAAGACTGGTCTGTGAACAGCAGCTGCATCAAAGTGCTGTACAGTGTTCAAACTTAAAATTATCAAAACAACAATACAATGTTAACAATAAAACAACACTTACAATACAATTAAAACACTACAAAGGTTTTTAAAACCAATGTAAAATCATGGGACGTTAAAAGCCAGAGAGTCAAAATGTGTTTTAAAAAATGGACAGTGATGAGGCCTGTCTAATATATAGAGGTAGGTCGGTCCAAAGCTTAGCAACCGCAATCGAAAAGGCTCGGTCCCCTCTGAGCTTAAGTTTGGACCTCGGTACCTCCTTAATTCTCATCGCTCCAGAAGGGCCGTATTAACCCTGTGTTCTGATGCCACCTGTTAAGTATTGGATACTGATAAATAAGCATCTGATCAATGACCTCATGTTGTTTACTCTTTGTAAACTAGAACTATTCCAAGGACAAACACTGTGTCGCTGTGACTTCTGCACACAGACTTGCCCCCCCACCCCCTCACGCCTCCACAGTTTTACTTTCTCGGTCTGGCAAGATGGGCCTGAGCGCCGCTAAGTGGCAGCTGGTCCAGAAAACTGTGACCATGTCGCTGTCTATGTTGTTATATCTGTGCTTTCTTTTTTTTCGGGTTCCCAAACAGTGTTCCCTCAGGATCATAGTTTGGGAGCGGGTTTTGTTGCATCTGATATTTCTCTCTTTAAAATGGTAGCGCAGTGGCTTCTCACGCTCCCAGTTCTGTGGGTCCGCGATACAGAATTTCGTTTTTCGTTTCATGTATCACATGTTATGTAAATGACAATAAAATCTCCTTGAATCCTTGACTCCTTTAATGGTCAGGTACTATTTGGGTGGTGGATGGCTGAGACTAAGGTGTTTAGGAATGCCTGCTAGAAATCACTGCTGTGTCTGATCCACTCACACCCGCACAACACACCTTACTGCAGCACTACCACATCAGCCACCCAAATAGTACCTACCCTGGGGTGTTGAGTAATGAATCAGATGGACTTCAGACTGTAATTGTAGGACCGCAAAGTGCAGCGTTATGTTCAGTGGAACTGATTTAATGAAGACTTTGTGTAGAAATGAGATGTATTCAGGGACTCTCATCTGGTCCTTGCTTTGTGTGTGTGTGTGTGTGTGTGTTAGGAAAGCGAGTCAGAATGATCAGTAGAAGGAGGAGGCAGAACCTTTTGGCCGTATCTTTGCTGCTTTGTGTTGGAGGATGCGTTTACCTCGATGATCACGTCCATCACATGCAGCCCATCACCTCCAGCCCTCCAGCCAACAGAAAGCTCCAAAACGCCGTTGTTCAGGTATACGACATGCCCTTGTTTAAAAACCTAGTGCACCTTTTATACGTCTAAAGATGAGTTTAGAAACAAGATTTTGAATCTGATAAAGTTACTGATGAGTGTATATTCTGGGATGTTTGTTGTTTTATGAACAGGACCATACTGAGCACCTCGGTTACGTGCTTGGACTTCTGTTCCTCACAATCAGCTGGACGTCCAGGTTTCCTTTTGTCCTCAAAGCTGTAAGTGAGTCCTTTAAAAAAAAAAAAGGTTTTCTTTGTATGTAGCATCAGTCAAAAGTTTGGACACACCCCCTTGGTAAGTTGCACTAATGAGAAGTTTTTATGGCTTGTAATGAATTGGGTTCTGCAGAACAGAGGGGAGCTGAGTAATCCAGCACATGTGTCCTCGAGGGTTTTCAGCGTCATGGCCGGAGCTCTGTACACCTCAGCCGTCGTTCTCTGTGACCCACAGCTGAAGTCTGTTGTGAAAGCCTTGCCGTGGATCATCTCAGGAGCCTGCTGTGCTCTTCTGGATTTCTGTGTATCCTTTTCCTTCGGTTTTATGATGCTTTATACCGCGTGCCTCTGGTTTTGATATAGATTACTAAAACCCATCCATCCATCCATCCATTATCTTCCTCTTTATCCTCTATTAGGGTCGCGGGGGTATTCCCCATGCCTATTCAGGGGAGAACGTTTCGGGCGCTGGGCAGATACACCCAGGACAGGACACCAATCTCTCACTGAGATTACTAACACAAAACAAGAAAACAGATGGACTACAGTCTATAATCATAAAACTACAAAGTCCGTCTATATGGTAAGTGGTTTAAATGCAGTGGCGGCACGGTGACTTAGTGGTTAGCATGTTCTCCTCAGCGCTGGGATTCCTGGTTCGAATCCCAATCTGGGTGGAGTTATCATGTTCTCCCCGTGTCCGCGTGGGTTTCCTTTGGGTTCTCCAGTTTCCTCCCACAGTCCAAAAACATGGATCAAGTCAATTGAATTCTCCAAATTGCGCCATATAGAGTGTGTGTGAGTGAGTGTGTGCCCAGTGATAGATTGGCGTCCTGTCCTGGGTGTATCTGCCCAGCGCCCGAGACGTTCTCCCCTGGATGGGCATGGGGAATACCCCCGCGACCCTAATAGAGGATAAAGCAGAAGATAATAAATGGATGGATGGATTAAATGAACAATGGAGAAGAAGAAGGCATGTCCAAACTTTTGTCTGGTACTGGATGTTTATGTCCCCTTAACTCTGAGTTTTCAGATTCTGCTCGTTTCATGTCACAGATTCTGTTTTAAGAAACGATCAGTTAAACAGCTGGGTTCAGACACAGAATCTCTTTTGGGCGGGTGGAACAGATCTTCCATGAATCACTGTCGCAGTGTTAAAGAAAAGAAGCAGAGGAAGCAGCTGCCGTCACGAAAGAGCAGCGCACCTAAAATGACAGAGCTGGGACGTTACATGGACGTCAGTGCTCAACCTGCACGAAAGGTCTGGCTTCTGTTCTCTTATGACTTTATTTATGTCAAGTGTCACATTTCTAAATGTTGTAACCTCTACAGACATGCTGCAAACTCCTAATGTCATCCATCTATCCATTCATTATCTTCTGCTTTATCCTATATTAGGTTCGCGGGTGGAGTGGTTCCCCATGCCCATCCAGAGGAGAATGTTTTGGGCGCTGGGCAGATACACCCAGGATAGGACGCCAATCTATCACTGAACACACACACTCACTCACTCAAACACTCTATATGGGGCAATTCGAAGAATTGAATTGCCCTTGACCCATGTTTTTGGACTGTGGGAGGAACCCGGAGAACCCGGAGGAAACCCACGCGGACACGGGGAGGACATGGAAACTCCACCCAGATAGGGATTCGAACCGGGAATCCCTAGTGCTGAGAGGAGAAAATGCTAATCATTAAGCAACCATGCTCTAATGTCATACAGTACCAAAAGTTTGGACACGTCCCCTTCTTACTCTATTCTGAATTTCCTCCATCCATCCATCCATCCATCCATCCATCCATTATCTCTGGACCCTCTATTAGGGTCACGGTGGGGTGCCCCATGCACATCCAGGGGAGAACGTCTCGGGCACTGGGAAGATACACCCAGGACAGGGCGCCAATCCATGTGCTGGGCACACACTCACTCACACAGACACACTCTATATGGGGCAATTTGAAGAATTCAATTGACCTTGATCCATGTGTTTGGACTGTGGGAGGAAACCGGAGAACCTGGAGGAAACCCACACGGACACGGGGAGAACATCTACACACACCATATAGATGGACTTTGTAGTTTTACAATTCCAGACTGTAGTCCACCTGTGTTCTGTTTTGTGTTAGTCTCCTGGATTACAGTCTGGAATTATAGAACTACAAAACACACCTTTACAGTAAGCGGAACTGATAACACGGAGCAAAAAGGGGGCGTGTCCAAACGTTTGACTCCTACTGTTCTCATTGTGCAAAATACAGTGATACAGTATTTGCTAGACCAAAAATTGTACCTACAGATTAGCAGATGATTCCAGACATGGCGCATACCCCCAGAGTTACTAATAAAATGTGTTTGATAAGATGGCTGTTCAGTGTATGGATACCAGTGTGCTTTTCCTTCTTCAGATATGTTTAAAGGAGGTAACCATCACCAGAGAGAGCTCAGCAGAGAGTCAGCCTCTGAAGAGATGTGTGAAGGTGATCAGGGTGGATGAATGCTATTCCTCAGGCAGCATTACGGATTCCTCCTGCCTCAGCTCTGAACTCGAGGTTAGCAGCATGTAACCGCAATTACACCGTCAGAGGCAACATCTATATTATAAATTAGATTTATTATGTTGTCTTTTAAAGGCGGCACGGTGGCTTAGTGGTTAGCACATTCGCCTCTCAGCGCTAGGGATTCCCGGTTCGAATCCCCATCTGGGTGGAGTTTCCATGTTCTCCCCGTGTCTGCGTGGGTTTCCTCCGGGTTCTCCGGTTTCCTCCCACAGTCCAAAAACATGGATCAAGTTAATTGAATTCTCAAAAATTGCCCAATTTAGAGTGTGTCTGTGTGAGTGAGTGTGTGC
>JAFMOD010000306.1:1750706-1766166 GCA_019802435.1 Corydoras maculifer | reverse complement strand
TGTTCTCCCCGTGTCTGCGTGGGTTTCCTCCGGGTTCTCCGGTTTCCTCCCACAGTCCAAAAACATGGATCAAGTTAATTGAATTCTCAAAAATTGCCCAATTTAGAGTGTGTCTGTGTGAGTGAGTGTGTGCCCAGCGATGGATTGGCGCCCTGTCCTGGGTCTATCTGCCCAGCGCCCGAGACGTTCTCCCCTGGATGGGCATGGGGAACCCCACCGCGACCCTAATAGAGGATAAGAGGAAGATAATGAATGAATGAATGTTGTCTTTCAGGGAGGCACAGTGGCTTAGTGGTTAGCACGTTCTCTCAGCTTTAGGGATTTCCGGTTCGAGTCCCACAATGGATGGAGTTTCCATGTTCTCCCCGTGTCCGCGTGGGTTTCCTCCGGGTTCTCCGGTTTCCAAAAAAGTCCAAAAACATGGATCAAGTTATTTAAGTTCTCCAAATTGCCCCATATAGAGTGTGTGTGTGTGAGTGAGTGTGTGCCCAGTGATAGATTGGCGCCCTGTCCTGGGTGTATCTGCCCAGCACCTGAAACGTTCTCCCCTGGATGGGCATGAGGAACCCCCCCGCGACCCTAATATAGGATAAAGCGGAAGATAATGGATGGATGTTGTCTTTCACATAATGTACATACGTATACTGTGCGGTATCAGACAGAAGTTTGAAGTTTGGACTCGCCCATTTTTTGCTCCGCTCATTGTCCATGTTCTCAGTTCCACTTCCTGTAAAGATGGACTTTGTAGTTCTCCAATTCCGGACTGTAGTCCATCTGTTTGTGTTCTACTGTACATACTGTGTACGTCCCCTTTACTCTGTTCTAATGGTCAGAACCCCAATAGTACCACCACAGAGCAGGGGTTATTTGGTGGGTGCATTAGTCCTATCCCAGCAGTGTGACTGAGGTGGAGAAATGAAACTACAAACCCCCCCTCACCACATCAGTGTCACTGCAAAACTAACAATAAACAATCCACCACCCAAATGATACCTGTTCTGTGATGCTCCTGACCAACAGAGAACAGAGAACCAACAGGGGACTAACAAACCAGAACACAGATGGACTACAGTCTGGAATCATAAAACTACAAAGTCCATCTATATGTTAAGTGAAGGAAATAGATAATGAAGCAAGAAGGGGGCGTGTCTTTACATTTGGATGGTATTATGCATGATAATCAACCTGCTGTTAAGTTGTCTGATAGGAAGGAGTCACCTCTCTGTCGTCCTTATGTAAAGGCAAACTTTTTGCATGCACACTTCAGCTCCTTTGTTCAGTGGCAATGAAGCTTCTTACCCATTTGAATAAACGTTTCCCTTTTGCATAAATGTCTGTTTACCACTAGCTGGCAGTAGAGCGTTTGAAATGATCGCCATCAAACCAACATGCCCAAAGTATGGGATACCAGACTGCGTCTGCAGCATTTTATTTTATTTTAAGTTGCTTTTCTGATATAAGAGCCTCATTAGTTTGAGAAGTGTAAGGGTATCTGGGGCATTATAGTCGTCCAGGAGTCGCAGCAATGATCCACAGCATCTCATCAGAGGTACTACTAGGGTCGTGGGGCAGTCCATCCAAGGGAGGCACTGGGCAGATACAACAGGCACACTATCATCCATCTATCCATCCATCCATTATCTTCCCCTTTATCCTCTATTAGGGTCGCAGGGGGGTTCCCCATGCCCATCCAGGGGAGAACGTTTCGGGCGCTGGGCAGATACACCCAGGACAGGACGCCAATCTATCACTGAGCACACACTCACTCACACAGACACAGACACTCTATATGGGGCAATTTTGAAGAATTTAATTGACTTGATTCATGTTTTTGGACTGTGGGAGGAAACCGGAGAACCTGGAGGAAACCCACACGGACACGGGGAGAACATGGAAACTCAAGTTCAAGCTCAAGTTATTTATTTCATTAGAGCTTTTTACAACAGTACATTGTCACAAAGCAGCTTTACAGAATGAAAAGCCTTTAAACCCCCAAAGAGCAAGCCGAAGCGACAGCGGCAAGAAAAAACTCCCTTTTATGTTGTTATTTAAGGAAGAAACCCCCAAGGACCAAGACAGTGGGGGACTCATCCTCCTTGAGCGGCCAGGCAGCAACAATGTAGGACAGCCATGTACAGATATTAAACAAATGGAAAAACTCTAACATCTGGAAAACTATATGTGAGTCCATTAGGGGGCGTCCTGCAGGAGCCAGTCCAATAATATTCAACTCCACCCAAATTGGGTTTCGAACCCGGAATCCCCAGCGCTGCGAGGCGAACGTGCTGACCACTAAACCACCGTGCCGCCAAACATTAACTAATCTCATTGATTTCAGTTTATTCCTGTACTAGGGTTACGGGAAGCGCTCCCAATGCTCATCCAGGTCAGAACGTTTTCAGGGCTGGGCAGATACACCTGTCATTCGAACCCCCAACCTTCAGATCGATCGGCTCACTCTGAAACCCCTGATCTGTCACACACCCAGTTACTTTATACACCTGTTTCAATAGGACTGAATGATAACAGGGCGGCACGGTGGCTTAGTGTTTAGCATGTTCTCCTCTCAGCACTAGGGATTCCCGGTTCGAATCCCCATCTGGGTGGAGTTTCCATGTTCTCCCCGTGTCCGCGTGGGTTTCCTCCGGGTTCTCCAGTTTCCTCCCACAGTCCAAAAACATGGATCAAGTCAATTCATTCATTCATTCATTATCTTCCGCTTATCCTCTATTAGGGTGGCGGAGGGATTCCCCATGCCCATCCAGGGGAGAACATCTCGGGCGCTGGGCAGATAGACCCAGGACAGGGCGCCAATCCATCGCTGGGCACACACTCACTCACACAGACAGACACACTCTAAACGGGGCAAATTTTTTTTGAGAATTCAATTAACTTGATCCATGTTTTTGGACTGTGGGAGGAAACCGGAGAACCCGGAGGAAACCCACGCAGACACGGGGAGAACATGGAAACTCCACCCAGATGGGGATTCGAACAGGGAATCCCCAGCGCTGAGAGGCGAACGTGCTAACCACTAAGCCACCGTGCCGCCCTCAAGTTAATTGAATTCTCAAAATTGCCCCATATAGAGTGTGTCTGTGTGAGTGAGCGTGTGCCCAGCGATGGATTGGCGCCCTGTCTTGGGTCTTTCTGCCCAGCGCCCGAGATGTTCTCCCCTGGATGGGTATGGGGAACCCCCCCGCGAACCTATTAGAGGATAAAGCGGGAGATAATGAATGAATGAATGAAAACACCTCACAGTTCAGTGATTCAGACGTGTGTTCTAATATTTTTGTCCATATCGAGTATTTCCATCTGCCGGTGTAGGTTTCGCTGTAATCTGATCATTTGAAAGCAACACAGAAGACTTAATGGAGCTCTGCTATACTTTAGCCCCACCCCCTTTAATCAGTTTACTGCGTTGTAAATGTTGAGCAACACACTTCTATCAGAACGTCAGTTGTTACCCAGGCTGCACCAGAGTTCATGTGCTCAAGTCTCTGATGTAACGGCGCTAGAGCTGCCGATAACACCGGGTTATTGAATCATTAAATCAGATCCAGAAGCCGACGCAACACAATTGGACTTTGTTTTATGGCCCAAACAGGAAAGGTCTAAGTATGTGACCCGCTGTGAAACCGGAGCAGTAGATTATAGTCCAGATTAACATTTTACTACCAGCAGAGCCTCCCACATCAAGAAACACAGACATGAAGCANCTCTGATGTAACGGCGCTAGAGCTGCCGATAACACCGGGTTATTGAATCATTAAATCAGATCCAGAAGCCGACGCAACACAATTGGACTTTGTTTTATGGCCCAAACAGGAAAGGTCTAAGTATGTGACCCGCTGTGAAACCGGAGCAGTAGATTATAGTCCAGATTAACATTTTACTACCAGCAGAGCCTCCCACATCAAGAAACACAGACATGAAGCATTTGGAATCCATACCTACTGCATACAGAACCATTCAAAAGTTTGGACACGCCCCCTTCTTACCCCTTTCTCTATTTCCTCCACTTATCATAGAGATGGACTTTGTAGTTCTATAATTCCAGACTGTAGTCCATCTCTGTTCTGGTGTTTGTTAATCCCCTGTTGGTTCTCTGTTGGTCAGGAGCATCACAGAACAGGTATCATTTGGGTGGTGGATTGTTTAATGTCAGTTCTGCAGTGACACTGATGTGGTGAGGGCGGGTTTTAGTTCAGCAGTGCTGCTGGAGTTTCATTTCTCCACCTCAGTGACACTGGGGGCATGTCAACTTCATCCATCCACTATCTTCTACTAGGGTCACCATCCAGGGGAGAACGTTTCGGGCGCTGGGCGGATACACCCACTCACTCAAACACACTCTATATGGGGCAATTGGGAGCATTTTATTTGACCTTGATCCAACCACTAACATATTTCCCCTTATTTCCATTTTTTTGATTAGATTCACCTGTTATGCCTATTGAATTTCCTGCCCGTACCGTAGAGATGCATTTTGTAACTTTACAGTTGCACACTGTGGTCCGTCTGTCTCTCCACATTCTCGATTAGTCCCACTCTGTCCTACACTCGTCAGTTCCACCCCAGAAATTAATCCGATCTCATATGAAATCTCAGATTTGCCATCGTGTGGGCTCCATTGTGCTCCTAACATTTCAGGCATGCCTGACGGACCTCTAACCAGCCATTGTTTCCACCGCCCCTCATGTACGCAGTGGGACTTTGAAGAGGCCACTTCACAGTGGAGTTTACAGAACGGCGAGTCGCCGTATCCAGAGCCGGTCGCTCTGCAGGGCCGACCGGTGGAGCAAAGGTCAGCGTCGGAATCGAGGCCCAGCCCTCGCGCCTGCTTCTGCGCCGCCGCCGTGCTGGAGGAGACGATGGCGATTGTGTCACCTGATGGCGGTTTGATTCAGTCGGGTCCTGTGAAGTGACTGCCGAGTGGTCCCTCCCGATACGTCCCAAAATTCCCATCCAAGTATGTAAAGCAAGAATAAAAGCACAGCCAGCATAAAACCTCAAGATTTCCTGTTGTATTTTTAAATGCGGTCATGTGCAGTTATTTATAACGGCCATCACCATGACTGTTACACTTTTGTCATGTGACTCACTGTAAGCGGTATTCATGTTTTCAAGGCTAAAGTTAGAATTTATCTAATGACTCCGATGAACTGAAGCCTATACCCAGACGCACCCCGCCGCGCTAAAAACGAGCCCGAATAGCAACGTTAATCTCGCAACGACGGTAACCGGAGCTACGGTGCGATTCATGTACACGACTGGATTGTAGGATCCACCCTCAGGGGGTCGGAGCTTAATTTAACAGTGAATGATCCAAAATGGGCGGCACGGTGGCTTAGTGGTTGGCATGTTCTCCTCTCGCACTTGGGATTCCCGGTTCGAATCCCGATCTGGGTGAAGTTTCCATGTTCTCCCCGTGTCCGCGTGGGTTTCCTCCAACAATCCAAAAACATGGTTAATTGATTCTCCAAATTGCCCCATTTAGAGTGTGTCTGTGTGAGTGAGTGTCCCGTGATAGATTGGCGTCCTGTCCTGGGTGTATCTGCCCAGTGCCCGAAACGTTCTCCCCTGGATGGGCATGGGGGACCCCCCCGCGTCCCTGATAGAGGATAAAGCGGAAGATAATGGATGGATCGATGATCCAAAATGTATTGAGGAGACATTGAACTCCATTTGCATAATTAATTATGATAATTATGACTAATTGGTGGCACTGTGGAGCATGTCTGTCTCTCAGCACTGGGGTTCCAGGTTCAAATCCAGATCTGGGAGGAGTTGGCATGTCCGTGTGGGTTTTCTCCCGGTTCCCCAGTTTCCTTCCACAGTCCAAAAATATGGAATCAAGGTGAATTGACTGCTCTAAATTGCCCCTATATAATGCATTAGTGTCTGTGTGTGTGTATGTGTGCCCAGCAATGGATTGGTATCCTGTCCAGGGTGTATCTGCCCAGCACCCGAGACGTTCTCCCCTGGATGGGCATGGGGACCCCCCCCACGACCCTAATAGAGGATGAAGCAGAAGATAATGGATGGTATTGAGGTAGCCTATAAAGTGGCCGGTGGACATATATCCTACTGATTTAACCACCAAAAGCTGAAAACCCCACCAGGAGTCGGGTCTCCATCCGTGCTGTCTGTAAATTCTTTAATTGGGCGACGGTTTGCTCTCCTCCCTTTTAGTCACCGGATCATAATCAGCCCGCTGATTTATAATGATGACCCCGAATAACAAAACACAGGGTTTTGATCCAAAACAAAGACGAATGGAGGGAGGTGTCGCATAAATGCCCTAATAAAAACATTCACAAGCCCGGACCATCCGCTCGCTTCCTGTCCCTCATAGCTGGACAGTTTTATCTCAGCTGGATTGAAAGAGTGCCTGCGACCTCTGATAAAAGCCAGACCAGACGGCCGGGGTATTTCAGCGCTCTCGCCGGTTTGTCCTGTGTCCTGTGACTTGGTGGCGCGAGTTCATTGTGCCCCAGTCAAGCTTTTTTTAACTGATGAGTACGGAGGAGACTTTCTTCTGAAAAGCCTGATAACGGGACAATACAGCAATCAGAGTCGGTGCGCGACATTCCGTTCCTCCAGTGGCGGCACACTGGGAATATGCGACGGATAAGGTGGCCGACTAAAAGGTCGGGTAATACACGCCTGCAGTGACTTCATCACATTCTTAACAAACTCTCCAGGAATTTTTTTTAAGCTTCGCGAACCATAAGTGAGTCACTTCCCACCTTATCAATGCTGTATTGTTAATTGGAAGTAACTTATAAAGAGCTCAGTTGCTTTAGCCATTCAGGGTGGGGGTGTCCTTCTGTGTACTGTGTACGTCCCCTTTACTCTGTTCTAATGGTCAGAACCTTAATAGTACCACCACAGAGCAGGGAGTATTGGGTGGGTGCATTAGTCCTATCCCAGCAGTGTCACTGAGGTGGAGAAATAAACCTACAGCAGCACTGCTGCACTAAACCCCCCCTCACCACATCAGTGTCACTGCAGAACTGACAATAAACAATCCACCACCCAAATGATCTGTGATGCTCCTGACCAACAGAGAACCAACAGGGGACTAACAAACAACAGAACACAGATGGAGTCTCATCTCATTATCTTCCATGTAATCCTCTACTAGGGAGTAGGGTTGCAAGGGGGGGGGGTCATTTCGGGCACTTCACAGATACACCCAGGACAGGACCCCAATCTATTGCTCACACACACACTATATAGGAGCAATTCACAGCAGCCATCCATTCCATTCATTATCTTCTGCTTTATCCTCTACTAGGGCCACGGGGGGGTGTTTTTGGACTGTGGGAGGAAACCCACGCGGACACAGGGAGAACATGGAAACTCCACCCAGATTGGGATTCAAACCGGGAACCCCTAGCGCTGAGAGGCAAACGTGCTGACCACTAAGCCACCGTGCCGCCTTCACAGCAGCCAATTCACCTTAAATCCATGTTTATGGACTGTGGGAGGAATCCGGAGGAAACTCACACAGATGTGGGGAGAACATGCCAACTAACCTCTAAACTCTTATGTCGCCCAATAGATGTATTACAGTCTGTAAATGTAAAAGTAAAAAGTCTGAGGAAATTATGGGTGATGGAGCAAAAAGGGGGCGTGTCCAAACATTGGACCAATACTGTAAGTGTAGAAAACAGTGAGTTAAAGAATGAACTGGGACGTCGAGACGTTAGTAGGTGGATTTTAACGGCTTCCGGTGGTTCATTCTGTTCCCTGTTCACAGGCTTTACGTCGGAACCTGAACTCGCTTCTCTGCATGTCCTCTCTGAACCTCAGAGGAATCAAAGCACCGCCTTCCCCGTGTACATTTGTTTTAACAGCAGGCTGGAGATGAGGATTAATGGCCTTCAGTCCGAGCCGTGGCGGGGAATCCTTGTTTTTCTTTTGGGTGGATATGTACGTCACTCCTCGCTCACCCACGACTGCACACGCCTAAACGATAGCCGGTGGTGTGATCCAGCAGGCATACGCATATCGGCCATGTCATTAGGTACACCCAAGGTGTCCATATGATCAGCTCCCATTCCCATAAACATGGACTTTGTAGTTCTTTAATTACAGACTGTAGTCCAACTGTTTCTCTTTACGTATTTATTTCTCAAAACTCTGCAGCCCGGCTTGTATTCAACCACCCAAAAGAACTCATGTCTCTCCATTGGTTCCCTGTAGCTGCTCGCATTCAGTACAAGTCACTGACTCTGGCCTACAGGACCATTTCTGGATCTGCCCCCTCCTACCTTCACTCTATCTTTTAAAATACACTCCGACTCGTTCACTTCGCTCCAGTGATGATCGCCACCTGGTGGTTCCACCTCACCAAGGAGCTCATTCTCACTCCGTGGCGTTCACCACTGCAACATGGTGGAACCATCTTCCCAACTCTGTCTGTAAGGCGGAGTCAATAAGCAGTTTTAAGAAACTACTGAAGACGCATCTCTTTAACAAATACCTGTTGTAAAAAAAAGGGGGGGGGTGCAGCATCAAATAACAATCAGGTTTGATGAATTTACAGTGTAGTTGCTTTTCTTCATAACTTCGGACTTGTAATGTTCTCATAAGCTTTGGATAAAAGCATCTGCTAAATGACTAAATGTAAATGTAAACGTCTGTGGCACGGTGGCTTAGTGGTTAGCACGTTCGCCTCTCAGCGCTAGGGATTCAAGGTTCGAATCCCCATCTGGGTGAAGTTTCCATGTTCTCCCCGTGTCTGCGTGGGTTTCCGCCGGGTTCTCCGGATTCCTCCCACAGTCCAAAAACATGGATCAAGGTCAATTGAGTTCTCCAAATTGCCCCATATGGAGTGTGTGTGTGAGTGAGTGTGTGCCCAGCGATGGATTGGCGCCCTGTCCTGGGTGTATCTGCCCAGCGCCTGAAATGTTCTCCCCTGGATGGGCATGGGGAACCCCCCCCCCCCCTGCGACCCTAATAGAGGATAAATAAATATATGTATACATAATTAGTCCTCTTTACTTTGAACTACAGGGCAAGGGTAGGTTACGGAACCTGTAGGCCTTTGTGTCCCCGGTTCGATTCCCGGTCCCACCAAGTACTACGACTGAAGTGCCCTTGGGCAGGGCACCTAACCCCAATTGCTCCACATGTACAGGGATGTTTAAACCCACGGGCACGTGTGCTCACTTCACTGGTGTGAGTGTTACACATGGATTCATTCCTAAAAACGACGGTACGTGGTGGCACGGTGCCTCTCAGTGCTAGGGATTCCTGGTTCGAATCCCAATCTGGGTGGAGTTTCCATGTTCTCCCCGTGTAAACCCGTGGGTTTCCTCTGGGTTCACCAGAGGTTCTCATGGATCAAGGTCAATTGAATTCTCCAAATTGCCCCATAGCGGCACGGTGGCTTAGTGGTCAGCACATTCTCCTCTCAGCACTAGGGATTCCCGGTTCGAATCCTCATCTGGGTGGAGGTTCCATGTTCTCCCTGTGTCCGTGGGGGTTTCCTCCGGGTTCTCCGGTTTCCTCCCACAGTCCAAAAACATGGATGAAGGTCAAATTGAATTCTCCAAATTGCCCCATATAGAGTGTGTCTGTGTGAGTTTGTGGCCAGCGATAGATTGGTGTCCTGTCCTGGGTGTATCTGCCCAGCGCCCGAAACATTCTCCCCTGGATGCCCCCCCCCCCACCACCACCGTAGTAAAGGATAAAGCGGAAGATAATGGATGAATGGAAATTGCCCCATATAGAGTGTGTTTGTCTCTGTGTGAGTGTGTGCCCAGTGATAGATTGGCATCCTGTCCTGTGTGTATCTGCCCAGCGCCTGAAACGTTCTCCCCTGGATGGGCATGGGCATGGGCATGGGCATGGGGAACCCTCCCCCCCACGACCCTAATAGAGGACAAAGCTGTAGATAATGGATCACACTAAAAAATCCATCATAGAAGAATGTAGCTTTGAAAATAAAGGGAGCTGCATCTCTTATTAACGTGCAATTTTTTTTATTCAACCAAAGCGATCTGCACGCGGCTGCCATAGTCTTGCACGTTGTACATCATCAACGCCCCTGGTTCCAAGCGTGGGGAGTGACCTCATTTCCCGTACGTCACTTCCACGGGGTTTACTCTCAGCCAGTTTAGGGCAGTCGGAGCCACACGGTGCGCGCTCAGTCAAAATTGCCCCCGCACGCCGTTATGGTTCCCGTTCTCCTCTCTTTCAGGTTCCTTTAGATCCTCCTCGGACGTCCCTGGTTGTCTCCGCCGCCGGCGAGCCCCCCCCCCTCCTCCGAACGGCCAGGACTCGGTGAATGATGGCTTTGAGGTGATCCTCGGCTCAGGTGGTACTGGGTACGTCTCTCAATCTCACTCCCAATGCACTCGAACGTGTCGTGTGGCGGGGCCGCGTCCCAAACCGCGCGCTGCTCCACTAGATAGTGCGCTCGGTGGCACCGTCGGAAGCCTCGGCGCGGTGCTTCTGGGGAGCGCGCTGGGATGCGGTTGGGGACGCAGCCTTCGCGTCAAGTACTTGGCGCTGCCGGTGTTTAGCATTTCGTCGAATTGGGGTTTGTTCTGAGACGGGGGTGAGTTAAGGGTATTTTCGGGATTGGGGGTTTATTTTGTGTGTGTGTGGGGGGACGTTCTGCTTGAGAACGTTGTGATGGTCCAGTCAAGCTTCCACGTTCACGGCGACCGTTGGAAGCGCCGAGCTGTCAAGTTCACCTCAGTGAACTGTTTCCGTCGTCGCGGTTCGTGGCTCCGGAGCTCTGCAGCTCGTCCTTAAGGAGGGAAAAGTCGTTTAGTTTGAGTTTTGAGGCCGTTTAAACTACGTGTAGGAAGGACGTCCATGTTCGTCCACGCTCGAGTACGTGTACTAGACAAGGTAGGGTGCATGAGGTAGTGTGTACTTTGCACTTCACTAGTGAGTGAGTGAGTGAGGTTACAGGATTATCTGAGAGGGTTGTACATTAATTTACATTTGGTCATTTAACAGACGCCTTTATCCAAAGCAACGTACAAGGTGAGCACAGGGTTCATCACAATCTTGCTCAAGGACCCACACTGGTAACTTCAGTGGACCTGGGATTTGAACCCACAACCTTCAGATTGACAGCCCAATGCCCTAACCACTGAGCTACCATGCCCTCATTGATTCACACTAACTGCACCCTTCATTACATCCACCTCCCTGTGTCTACACTCCTCATCCAGTTGTATACATGTAGTCGAGGACAGGACCCCTCCTCCCCCTTTCAACAGAGCAGGTGGTATTTGGGTGGTGGATTTCCGTCGTCGTGGTTCGTGGCTTCGGAACTCTGCAGCTCGTCCTTAAGGAGGGAAAAGTCGTTTAGTTTGAGTTTTAAGGCCGTTTAAACTACGTGTAGGAAGGACGTCCATGTTCGTCCACGCTCAAGTACGTGTACTAGACAAGGTAGGGTGCATGAGGTAGTGAGTGAGTGTGTACTTTGCTCAGTCACGAGTGAGTGAGTGAGGTTACAGGAAAATCTGAGAGGGTTCTACATTCATTCACACTAACTGCACCCTTCATTACATCCACCTCCCTGGGTCTACACTCATTACCCAGTTAATCAGCTCCACTTACGTATACATGTAGTCAAAGACAGGACCCCCCCCCCCCGTCCCCCTTTCAGCAGAGCAGGTGGTATTTGGGTGGTGGATGTGTGTTGTGCTGCTTGACTGAAGGTGAGCAATCTACCTGAAAATTATTTTGCCTCTGGAGGATTTGCTTCTCCACATTTAACCCATCTATGCACACATTAGTGAAGTGAGCACATGTGCCCCGGGGTGGGGTGGTGGGCAGCACTGTACGCTGGGAAATGGGGTTAGGTGCCTTCATCTATGGTGTTTGGTGGAACCGGGAATCGAACCGGGGTCCTTCAGGATGCAAGGCTGGTGGTGGTTCCTTAACCACAGACTCACGTCTTTTGAGCCCTAATAAAGGATTCGTGGATGATTTAACACAACCTTTCCAACTGTGTGGATTTGTATCGTGAACACACACACACGCACACACATTTTCACCCTAGATGTTCTTTATATCAAAATTTTTGTAGACTTTAATCATAGGACTTAAAAATTGTATCAGATTTAAATGATATCATGTTCAAAACATTTCTGCTTTCGTTCTATGAATGCGTTTTGTCATCGGACACTTTAAGCAGGTTGTGTATTAGTACCGCTTTGGTTCCTCTGTCGCTGTTATTGTAAGGATAACAGTATTAATATCAGTGAAAGCCGATACAGCAGTATGAGATTGGGACATCATAATGATGGTGTGTCTCGTGAATAGCGTATCATGATGTACCATAAGAAACCCACAATGTCACATTACATCAGTTTGAGGAAGCTCCTTTGCGCAGCGCCAGTCAAAGGTTTGGACACGCCCCCTTTTCGCTCCACTTGTTGTCCATTGTATCAGATTCACTTTTTGAAAAGATGGACTTTGTTGTTCTTCATATCTTCATACCATATCATCACGCCTGTTTGAACTCAAATGCCTCATAGTTGTAAAAAAAAAAACAAAACAATTAAGAATCTTATAAAATGTAAGTATGTCTTTATAAATAAGTCAGATCAGCGGTTCATAAAAAATGAATGGTCTCAAACTCATTTCCAAAGCATTCCAAACCTCTGTCAAGTTGATCCATCAGGGTTCTATGGCATTCCTCAATCCCAAACACGATGTTATGTTTGCTTCTTATCTTATGTTTATGGATCACACGTTGTGAGTAGTAAAACAAGAACATAAAATTCTGTACTGAAGCTAAAACTCGAGTCTAAACTTAAACTTTGGACAAGCTGAGAAGGTGGGTCATCAATGGAATACAGCATGTCCGTGATCTCACATGGGGCATTTGGTTACCTGGCAGCGATTCGCCTGTAAGTTCTGCACCGTTTGCTTAGAGACAAAGCCGAGGGAATCTTTCTCAAACTGGGCCTAAGACCTCGGCTTGACTGAAAGTCTGCCAGTGTTGATTTGCTGAAGGGTTGTGAATTGTCCTGACATGGTGCGGGTCCCCTGAGCAGCACCGGGAGTGTTTGGTATGGGCACATGAGACGGCGGTGTGAAAAATGCCAGGTTCTTTGTAGTCCTCCGAGCGTGGTTTACCTCCGGCAAATACGAGGTACACCACCAGACACAGGACGAGGTGTTGGGTATTAAAAATAACAACAAATGATTTGTCACCGAGCTTTAGAAACCGAGTTTCCAAAGAATAAAGCTGAACTTGCCCTGTACAAAGAAAATGTCAGCTTTGAAGAGGTTTGTTTCCAAAACACAGGATGGGATATTGATACCCTTTTGTGCAAACACATACAGAGAAAGGGGGCGTTGGTCAATTTAGAAGATTAAGGGAAAAGAAAAGAAAAAAAATGTATAGGATGCATCATCAGTGGTGTTCCTCTGGATTGTAAGATGCTTTGGCTTTTACACTGTACACCCCTGAGGTGGTCCAATTAACCCATGCCCAATTATTACTGCCTTGCTGTGAAGTGGCATACAACTTGTGAATGGTTCTGAGCATCTCGGTATCATTGTGATGTCACAATGTGTAGTCAGTTTACTATTATATCTTTTACGTCTATGGTCAAGTGGGTGTAGGGGAAGGGGGTTAAATTAAATTACACTGACTGATTAAATTACACCAATGCAGTGACGTGTAGATTCAGGTTTTGTCTTAATACCTGTGGCATGGTTGTTGAACCAGTCAGGTTGTAAGGCTGTAAGTATTTTCATTATTCTGCTATTATTTAGGAAGTAATACAAATAAAATGTATTTATAATGCACTTTACATCTCAAGGAAAACCTCAAAGTGCTCAGTGTAATAAATAAAAAAAACACTCATTAGTTCTGTAGCTTAGGGGCAATAGGGTGGCGTAGCGGTTAGCACATTTGCCTCATGGGAAGAAGGTTCTGGTTTTGGAATCTTGAGTAAACTTGGTCTTCTTTCCTTTTAAGATGGGGGGGGGGGGGGTTTCCCAGCATTATAATAATACAGATTGACCTTACATCACGATTGTTTATCACCTCAGGTGTATTAGATCCTGCCCTTTTTATAACAGCTTATAAGGTTTTATTGGACCGTATACATACATGACTGTTGTTTTTGTCACCGATGCAGGTTGTGTGACTGATCAGGCTTCAGTAAAACTATAATCTCAGGTTCCCAGGCTTCTGGTAATCCCAGAGCATGTGGCTTGTATTAGAGCTGGAGTTTGTATTTCATTTGTTGAGTTGGTACCTCATCAGAAGAGCTTTGTTTTTTTTTTATTTTATTTATTTTTTTTTAATTTATTATTTATTCATTCATTCATTCATTATCTCCCGCTTATCCTCTATTAGGGTCGCGGTGGGGTTCCCCATGCCCATCCAGGGGAGAACGTTTTGGGCGCTGGGCAGATACACCCAGGACAGGGTGCCAGTCTATCGCTGGGCACACACTCACTCACACAGACACACTCTATATGGGGCAATTTGGAGTACTTACTTGACTTGATCCATGTTTTTGGACTGTGGGAGGAAACCGGAGAACCCGAAGGCAACCCACGCGGACACGGGGAGAACATGGAACTCGAACCGGGAATCCCTAGTGCTGAGAGGCCAACGTGCTAACCACTAAGCCACCGTGCCGCCCGTTAATATACATATATAATATAATATAATATAAAGCGATGCATTCTAAACATTCAGCTCTGCTTATAAGTGATAAACAGTAATAACAGAGTTAAAGTGCAGTAAAGGGTTTTGATCTCAGGTTTTGTAACATTATGTTCATGGGTAGGGCTGGGGCAATGCATCGACTATGTAAACAATTACGAAAATACATCGATTTGCATAAATTGCGTCGATGGGTCAACAGACTGACCTGCCTGGGGTGTTTCCATGATGGCTGGGATAGGTTTAAACACCACTCAGCTCTAAATAATCAGTGGATAGTCTGATTATTTAGAAGTCAATTAAATGTTTCATGTCAATCAATATTATTTTGGAACCTGCTGGTGTTTATCTGCTGACACTGAGGTTGATGTTATTGTATATCTTTACATTTTCAGCACTTTAGTCTGAATTACAAGTCTTTTGTAGCACTGCGCCGGCGCTCGAAAACAAACAACAAAACCCCTAAAATGTGGAAACAAACAGATTTCCGAAGAACAATCGAGGCTGAGAACGAGCTGTCGTTGGTATGTGGAGAACCGAGGGGACAGCTTGGGACACGGCTGTGTCTCTGCTGTCTGAAACAAAAGGCCTTGTTCGAATGCCCTCTGATTAGCAGAGGAAGTGATAAGGAACGCTTATTGAGCCTGGAGCGGCACTACAACAAAACCCTCGCTCCTCCAAAAGCTTCCATGAATTATTACAGCCGTCATTAGGTCATCGCTTATTATTAACAATCCCAGCGTCTCGCACCGCACGCAGAGGTGCGGTCCCCTTTCTCTCGAACATGGA
>JAFMOD010000306.1:1735820-1750359 GCA_019802435.1 Corydoras maculifer | reverse complement strand
TGCTGTCTGAAACAAAAGGCCTTGTTCGAATGCCCTCTGATTAGCAGAGGAAGTGATAAGGAACGCTTATTGAGCCTGGAGCGGCACTACAACAAAACCCTCGCTCCTCCAAAAGCTTCCATGAATTATTACAGCCGTCATTAGGTCATCGCTTATTATTAACAATCCCAGCGTCTCGCACCGCACGCAGAGGTGCGGTCCCCTTTCTCTCGAACATGGACACAAGGTCCACTGCTTTCTGCTGGGATCTGCAAAATGCCTGTGCGGCGGTGTGAGATCGAACGGACCTGCCATGCGGCCCTTCTGTTAAATGGGATCTCGGGCAGGAGCGTTCTAAATCTGCTGTGCGAGGGTGAAAAGCCAGCGTCTGAATCATTCACCTCGACTGAAACCGTCTTGCGTAAGCTTCTTTTCTTTGGTTGTTTGACACTGGTGACCAACTTCCCGTATTGCGATCAATCCTGCTCACATGATTCTGAAAGACTCCTCGACCTAGTCGTCATTTTGAATCAAGTTCGATATTCTGTCCTCCACGGCGAGGTTGTTTTACAGTTTGAGCACCGTCTTGCCCTTCAGTATCAAGCTGCCTTAGTGATGTGATGTCTATTCTGGCGATCCCACGGTCAATGTTGCTGCTCTGATCCCAAATGTTTGCTCAAACATCGAAGGAATTAGTCCTTCGCATTTAACCCATCTGTGCAGTGAAGCACACACTGAGTAAAGTGAGCACACGTGCCCGAAGTGGTGGGTTGCCCTGTACACAGCGCCCAGGGAGCATTTGGAGTTAGGTGCCCTGTAAAGTGCCACTTTAGCCAGAGTACTTGTAGCCAAAGCGAATTACAAGGTGAGCGCAGGGTTCATTACAACATCCCTGGAGCAATGAGGGTTAAGGATCTTGCTCAAGGACCCACACTGGTAACTTCAGTGGACCTGGGATTTGAACCCCCAACCGTCAGATTGATAGCCCAACGCCCTAACTACTGAGCTACCGTGCACTACTTGTTGAAGCCAAGAAGCGAACTGTTGGATACTGATGTCGGACAAAACTTGCGACCTCTTTTCAGGTTCGTCCTAAAGCGACTTGATGACATTAAGAACCCAAGCCAGGCCAGTCCTCTCATTGTGCACTGTGACACAGTTATGAATGGGGCTTCCCCAAACTGTTCCCACAAAGTTAGTCATACTTTAAAAAGTTTTTTTTTTTTTTATTTTTTTTAATCCGTTATAGCCGCATTAAGGAACTGAAGCAGATAAAGATGTCTTGTCTTTAGATATGTTGGAACCAAATGCAGTGTAAACACACTGTACCAACAGCTCAGTGTTGGATCATCACACAGTGTGAAGCCGCACAAGCTCAGAGTAAACTCACTGAGGCCTATGGTGTGTTAAGGGTGTGGGGACACTGTGGCGACACTGGCGGTTAAGTTCCAAACTGCCTTTGGGGAAAGATCAGAAAGAACGAGTATTTCTGGACCTTGTGGGGTTACAGGTTGTCGTTTAGTCGCACCGTGAACGCGGTCACTGCTGGGGGAAGTGAGTCGGGCTCCTGTAGGGAGCCAGGTGGTAGCTGTAATCTGAAGGTTGAAGGTTCAAACCCCGAGTCCACTGAAGTTACCAATGTGGGACCTTGAGCCTTGGATTGCAGATGAGCAACACAATACCGTGAACAGAAAGGATTTCAGCCGCATGGCTCAGTGAGTGCTTTGCAAACCGGTTGGTAACATCCTTCATTAGGTTTTTGCCAATATACTTATTAAGAGTCGTTAGTCCTGCCTCACAGCCTGAAGTTCCTTGGTTTGATTCCCATGTGGGACGAGCACAGGGTCTCAGAGTTTAGGTATCATGTGCGTTTCAGGGTGACGATGGGTAAATAAGAGATTTGCCCCATGACTGTTTCTCTTGTAACTCTAAACTCTATTTTTTTATACATTTTCCTAAAGGTGTGATTTCATTTTGCAGGGGTCCAGGACTGCATCCCGAAAGGGGGAGTTAGCTCTGCTAGGGAACAGGCTGCCTCTGGACCCAAGCTTTTAGGTAAGACTGGTCTTTGCTTATTCTGTAGTTTAATTGCTCTGCTGAGTTGGTGCATTGTATTGTACAGTACATGGTAATAGATGGCAATGGTTGTAATAAACAGCCTCACCACTAGGGTCTCTGAGTTGATTCCCAGGTGGTTGTGTGGGGTCTACCTTGGGGTCTGGGCAGTATAATAAGGATGTAATAAGGCATCTCGTGTATTAGATGCCATTAAATCCTTCATGGTGCAGCTGTAACTGAATTGTCCAAATTGTTCCATGATGCTGCAGATCGTAAATTAAGACCGCAGAGAAGCACCAGCCCCCCCCCTTAGGACGGGTCCTAAGCCCGCTGCATGTCAAGTGACACAAGTCCATCAGTTTATCATTTGTTCTCTTCATTCTGTTCTTTTTTAAGCAGACCTCAAGTGTGCTGTGACATCACACCTGAGACACCAAAGTACTTATAAGGTTGAGTCACTGATGAGGACTCATTATTGTGACGTTATTACTCAGTGTTATTGTTAGGATCTGTATCCTAGACGTCCAGACTCCCAAATCCGATGTGGTCTGTGAGTCATCATGAGGTTGGAACATCAGCTGTTTGCTGATCAAACAAGGGACTCCAACAAACAGCAGATGTTCTGGTGGATGTAAAAATAGTGCACGAGGTGCGGAATCCTTTAATGACGGTGTTACTGATTGGGAATGCGGTTCTGTATGCATATGCAGTATGTGGCATCGAAGAACATCACGTATGCAAAGCACTCAGGCACTGACTGTTCAGAATATGCAAACCGAGCTCTCGAGATGGAAAGCAGGTCCGACGCCCCGCTTCAGAGAAGACGCTGCTGATGCTCCTGATCCAGAGAAGAAAGTGAAACTGTTAGGTTTTAAGAGGCAGCGGTCCAAACGGGCTGAACTTAAATTAAAACACATTTCAAGATAAGTTCGGCTCCGGCTCACAGATATTTGTGGTCTCCGTCTCGCAGCTCTCTTTTGACGCTCACTTATCGACTCCAGCTATTGCTTGATGGTTCTTGCTTGCAGCTCTGATCATGAGACCATGATCAGTTAGGTGGTTCACCCAATGTGAGACCAGGTCGTTGCATGTTGCTCTCTCTGCTCTGGGGTTGGCTCGCGGCTCTCTCTTTGCTCTCACTCGCCGGCTCTGGCTCGCGGCTCTCGCTTTGCTCTGGCTCTCAGCTCTCTGTTTGCTCTGGCTCTGGCTCGCGGCTCTCTCTTTGCTCTTGCTCGTCGGCTCTCTCTTTGCTCTTGCTCGTCGGCTCTCGCTTTGCTCTGGCTCGTCGGCTCTCGCTTTGCTCTGGCTCACGGATCTCGCTTTGCTCTGATTCACGGCTCTCGCTTTGCTCTGGCTCTCGCTTTGCTCTGGCTTGCAGCTCTCTGTTTGCTCTGGCTTTGGCTCGCGGCTCTCTCTTTGCTCTCGCTTTGCTCTGGCTCACGGCTCTCGCTTTGCTCTGGCTCTCGCTTTGCTCTGGCTCGCAGCTCTCTGTTTGCTCTGGCTTTGGCTCGTCGGCTCTCGCTTTGCTCTGGCTCTCGCTTTGCTCTGGCTCTCGCTTTGCTCTGGCTCGCGGCTCTCGCTTTGCTCTGATTTGCGGCTCTCGCTTTGCTCTGATTTGCGGCTCTCGCTTTGCTCTGATTCGTGGCTCTCGCTTTGCTCTGGCTCGCGGCTCTCGCTTTGCTCTGATTCGCGGCTCTCGCTTTGCTCTGATTCGCGGCTCTCGCTTTGCTCTGATTCGTAGCTCTCGCTTTGCTCTGGCTCGCGGCTCTTGCTTTGCTCTGGCTCTCGCTTTGCTCTGGCTCGCTGGCTCCAGCTTGTCCATATATCAAGTGATTTAAAGGTATTGAAATGTTTAAATGAAGGGGTCACTCTTTAATTATAAGTGTCTAATGTTAAAACAAATGTACAGCAATCAGTTTATATTCCACACTGCTTAATTAAAGAAACTTATGCAGGATATTTCCTCCGCTTTGATTTCCACTGAATCTCAATCTGTCAGCTGGTGTTTTTCATGAAGGAAGGACCTGAGACGCAGTGCCCTGGCACAGCCGGGCAGCCCTGCCCTAATCGGTCATCTAATCTAAATCCAATAAAGCATGCTCAAGGGGAGTCTGCTGCGAGCTTCAAGGCCCTGAAGCAGGCTGTTATGTTCGGACCTGGACCTGGAGAGGTTCCTGTGTTGCCGTCAAACCCTAAACCCTGTCAAACCCTAAACACAAAATTTGAAGCTGCATTCCCACATTTTAACCTCGGGAAATACAGCAGAGGTGCTTTGTTTTGATTTCAGTTTGATTGGATTTTTAGACCTCCAGGGGCTTTGACATTATATTTTAAATCCCCCCTCCCTATGGTCAGACACTGATGGATGAGGGTACCTGACTCACAATCTCCATTCTAGTTCATCTCAAAGCTGTGAGGTCATGGATCTGTGCAGGTCTATCAGGATCTTTAATCAGACTCCCACCAACCAAGGATATTGCTGTGTGCTTTGGGAACCCTAAGGGCCTTCCCCAAACTGTTCCCACAGTGTTAGAAGCATGGTCCAACGTGCTTCATTCTATACAACTGTGGTAATGGAACTGGATGATACAACAGATCTGCAGCGTGCTTTTTGGAAACCGGAGTGCTATAGACTGTGATTAGATCATTAGAAGTAATTAACTCACCTGCTGCAGCTCTGTCTATTGAATGTGTGCTGCCTTAATAAGCTGTAACGGCTTCCATCAGTATATTGCAGAAGCTCCTGGTAGTGTAATGGGTACACTACTCATGGTTTGCTTAATAAGACTTAATTCTTTGAGCTTGTCTCTTTTGCTTATAATAGAATAGTCCATGAACATCAACCTTTACATCAGCAGAGCTACGAGCAGACTGGCTATATGACTATACGTTTAAGGTTCTATATTTCTACAGTTACACATTTCCAGCATCACGAGATCTGCCCACTTTCACCTGAGAAACATTAACCGGCTCCGTCCATTCCTCAGTCAGTCCAGCACAGCTATCCTAGTCCATGCATTGGTAACATCCAGACTATCCATCCATCCATTATCTTCCGCTTTATCCTCTATTAGGGTCGTGGGGGGTTCCCCATGCCCATCCAGGGGAGAACGTTCTGGGCGCCAGACAGATACACCCAGGACAGGGCGCCAATCCATCGCTGGGCACATCCAGACCAGATTACTGTAATTGTATTCTTTTCGCCTTACCACAGAAACATTTGCACAAACTCCAGTTGGTTCAAAATTCTGCTGCAAGAATCATCTCCAGGTCTTCATCAATAACACACATCACACCAGTTCTCAAAGAGCTCCACTGGCTCCCTGTGAACTACCGAATCCAGTTTCAAATATTACTAGTGACTTTCAGAGCCTTACATGGTCTCGCCTCGTCATATATTTCTGATTTAATTACACCATACAGTCCCCTCCGATCCTCTTCAGCCGGTCAGCTCACTGTCCCTCCAGTCCGCCTGTCCACTATGGGGGCAAGAGCATTTAGCCACTCTGCTCCATCTCTCTGGAACAACCTCCCTATCCAAATTCGCAATATTGACTGTCTATCGACCTTTAAATCCCGGCTCAAAACCCACCTCTTTATAGTTGCATAGTCCTAATTTTTACTGCACATTTTTCTGGTCATTATTTTATGCGATAGTGAGTGATTTTGTATTTAAATCTGTTTGTTTGATTTTATTTTATTTTATCCCCTTTTATATTGTGTCCCTTTTTAACTTTTGTAAGGTGTCCTTGAGTGCCCTAAAAGGCGCCATTTATAAATAAAATGCATTATTATTATAAGTTAAATATTAGCGAAGTTAACATGCGAAATGTTGTAGTCTTTGCGATGTGAATGTAAGATCAGACCTCCTTCATATTTGACACTGGACCATGGAGGCGCAGTGCCTGGGCGGCCAGTGTAAAATAGTAGGAAGGGCACGGTCCGAAGCTAAATTTCCCGTTTGTGTGAGGTGCGGGTGCAGAGGTTAGATAAGATCACGGCCAGTGGCAGGGAGCAGGGAACCGGGCCACCCTCCCGCCCCTTCATGCTGAGTTATTGTTGCAGTGGTGTGACATGCCTGTGTTAACGAACATGAAGCCTTTTCGTTTCGTTTGCCGCCTTCTATTCCGTATGGAACCAGAATGCAAACTACAGACTTGGTTTGGCAAATAAAAGTTTTAGACCAAGTATTCTAGACCATGTAGCGATTTAGTCATTCGGTCGCCTCCATGCCCTTTTATGGCAATCTGTCTCAGCAATGAGTGGGGTTTTCCAATAAATCACCTCCATCACTTTCTATTGTAATCTTGCTACATGTAGTTTTGTTGTTGTACAGTTACATTAATCTTTTAATTCTTTAGTCAGCATTTTAAAGACTGGCCAGAAAGATAATGTGCCAATCCATCACTGGGAAAACACTTAGTCACACAGACACACTGTATGGGGTAATTTAGAGAAGTCAGTTTACCTTGAATCCATGTTTTTGCACTGTGGGAGAAAACCGTGGGGGGGCTCCATGGAAACTCCACCAGGATCGGCAATCGAACCTGAATCCCCAGTGCTGAGAGGTGGATGTGCTAACCGCTACACTACCGTGCCGCCCCCTGTATCAGCTTCTTGAGAATGACTTGTGTCCATTAAGCCAATTCGTCTTTTCATCGGATTTAATCAGCATATTTGGAGAGCTGTGTGTGGTGTGTTTTGAAAAAGCCGTCTCTCAGCAGGTTTTACAGCTGCGGAGGTCACAGTAGTGTCTGATTTAGATATTTGGTATGTTTCCAGCAGTCAGGTGCGTGTGGGGTGTACAATACGAACAGCTGTTGCATGGCATTCGCGCGATTTTATTGCCACACAGATCCGGAGAATCTGGTTTTATACGTCCTTGCATAAAATGGGGTTGATGGGTAGGGACGCTCTGAGATTTAGGATCTCATTGGTTTAAAATGGGTCATTTTATTGTGGGTTCCTCTCATGTTTATGTGGAATTTTATTACGTAGAACATATGTGTGGTTGTGGGCATGGTAGCTCAGTGGACAGGGTGTCTAAACGTTGGGGGTTTAACAAGATGCCAGGGGTGCTGTAAAATGAGTGACCCTGTGTTTTGGTTCCGACACAACCTAAGGATGAAGTGGGCCGTATTGCCTACACAAAGGAAATTTGTCCTCCATATTTAACCTCCATATTGCTGCCCGGCCTCTTGATGAGGACGAGTCTCCCACTGAGTCTTGGTCCTCCCGAAATTCCTAAAGATAACAATATAACAGGGAGTTTTTTTTCTTGCCACTGTTGCTTCGGCTCGCTCTTTTAGGGTTTAAAGGCTAATAAAACTGTAAAGCTGCTTTGTGACAATGTGATATGAACTTGACCCATCTGGTCCGTGAATACGTCCTACATAAAGAACCCGGGAGGCAATTGGGGTTGGGTGCTTTTCCCAAGGACACTTTAGCAAAAGTACCTAATGTGACCAGAGATGAAATCAGGGGCCTTCAGGTCCCAAGGCTGGTTCCAGAACCAAAAGTGATTAAGAAATCAGCCTTTGACCCCTGGTCCCACCAAGTTCTCTGGCTTGGATACTTGAAAAACAGCATCTGCATAAGCGTACTTGAATAAATAATAAACGTGTATCTGTTTCTAATAAAGTACTTTTCACTATTTATTATTTATATATTTTTATTTTTTTTTTACAGATTATGTTCTTCTGTAAAACCTGTTAGCAAATCAGTTAACTGATTATATTTCGATCCCCTTTAATTTTAGCTAAGCCACAGGAACCGCTGGATAGCAAGTGAGAGTGAAGCACAGAATGGATAAAGAAGAGAAGAAGATCATTAACGAAGGACAAGAGGATGAAATGGTGAGTCTGCCTCCATATCCGAGTCTGCGCTGTTCTCTAACTTCGGACTCACGCACCACCCGAGCCGTACTGCCCCCAACCCCCCCGCAGTGTGTAACCTTGAGTTACTACAGATGCACTGTCAGCTGATGACCTAATGTCCCGGCTCCCTACCTGCCTTTGTTGTGGGATGTGAGAACATGAGCATGGCCGAGTTTCGGTCTCACGCCGAGCGTTTCATAATGTCCTCGTGGTATGAAGATATCCACCCCCACTTTTTTAATGTTGGTTTAACCTGATCCTCCGAGGTGAGGCCGGCTCGGGACCGCCGTGTTGTTCAGAGGGGCAGTCGTTCCACTGTTGATGCATCATAAAGTTTAAAGTGCTAATTAAATGGGGGGGGGCGGGGGGGGGCGGTTTAAAACTTTACCATCAGATATCATGTGTCTTTTTTTATTGTTATTTTGTGCGAATATATTGTTTGTAGCACACTGTAAAGGACACAATGTTTTTTAAGGACTAAAGTGCTGCATAGGACAGTGTGTACAAGGACGCCAGGGCAAAGATACTTGGACAGGGATGCCGGAGCAAGACAAAAAAAAAAATAGGGTGGTTTTGGGACATGAGGTGCATGAATGCAGGAGATACCAGATGAGACTAAACACCATCTGTATTGCAGGAACTGAGCGGGTACCGGCCGTGCCACTGGAAGATGGCATTGGTGGCGGTGGGCGCTCTGTGTACAGGTGGCTTCCTGTTGCTGTTGCTCTACTGGCTCCCTGCGTGGTGCGTCAAGGCCACCTGCACTCGCTCCACCATCCGCGATGCCAAGGTGGTCCTGCTTCAGAGTACAGTACGTATCCGTAGTGACGGAGGTCGAACAGTGCTTGCTTTGTTTAGATTTGATGGCTGATGCATGCGGGGCAGAAACACTTCGAATAATCAAATAGCACCGTGGTTCAGATTTGTTTATGGCAGTGATTCTCAATTATTTTCTGTTAAGCCCCCCCTAGGAAGAAGAAAACATTTTGCGCCCCCCCCCCCCCGCTTGACAAAATGGTATAAAATATTTTTAGTATGATTTGTCTATAAATTTGTTATAAGTACACCTTTTATAAGAATGTATCCTTATTAACAATAAAGAAAACAAAAAAGAAAGAAATATAGATCAATTTAGAACAAAGAATAATTTGATTAACTTTTTTTTCAGTTTGTAACAGAAACGAATGAAATCCTTATTTAAACTAGAAACGTTTTTGAACTGACTGGCATTCGATACTGAAAAATGAAATTAAATAAAATCAATAGATAATAATAAATTCAAATTCATCAGCAACATTAATTCAGGAGCTCAATTTATTAACACTTTAACCTACAAAACAAAAATCAATACAACAATTTGTGCTTTTTTTGAAAAAAAATGAATTTTTTTTTTTTTTTTTTTTTTGAGGAAGTCAGAACTGATGTCTCCAACGCGCCCGTTTTGCAGCGCACAGCTTTTCTGGAGTAACTTTTATAAAGCGTTATGATCGCTGGCTGTACGTGTCACGTTTACGATTAAAAAAAACTCAAGCAGTTATCAGCGTGATCGGAGTGTAATGTCTTTAAGAGACGCCTTTATTTATTTGGCTTCACGCTGTCTGCTGTCAACATTTAAAGACACAGAGGACACACCGGTCTTTCGTCGTCTCCCACCTCAGTTACACTTCGACATTTAACTTTCGGTTGACTTTTGTTGCTCTCATTATCTTCGTCTCTCTCCGCCTTTCTCTCCGCCGTCTCTGTTAAATATTTTTCCATGTTGTCTCTTGAGGGTTTGTTCAGTACACTTAATATCACTTGCTCTGTGATTTCTTGTTATTTGAGAAGCACTGGTTTATGGAGATGTTCCGGGCTTTCGTTCAGGGCCTCTGTGTCTTGGTTGTAGGATGAGTTCAAACGCTGGTTCGTGGCTAAGGTTCGTGTGATGCTGGCCCCGGGGAAAGACCCGTACACCAGCCTGGACTCTCCCTGCACCACCCACATGGCCAACGGCCACACCCCCCACCCTGCCGGCACCCCGGCTGAGGGTTTCATCAAGAAATATGCCGAATATCAGCCTGCACAGGTATGAACACTATGGTTCTGACAGAACCGCAGCTCCTGTGACATGTCATGTCAAATTAATGTAGTGCTGAGTTTATTATTTTTTATTATTATTATTATTATTTTTAAAATATTATTATTATTATTTTTTTTTTCCTCTTGCCACAGATCCAATATTTTACACTCCACAGCACAAAGTACTTCTGGAAGGACACTATTCAAAATTTTGACGTTTTAACGTAAGCAGTTTGTACTTTTATTAATAACGATTTATAACTGCAGCCATAGGCTAGTTAAGTTAACAGCCCTGCGGCCTAATGGTCCCTGGTTCGATTCCCGGTCCCACTAAGTACTATGTACTCTTGGGCAAGGCACCTAACTCCAATTGCTGTAATGCTGTGTGTTGTATTGTTGTATTGGTTGATGGTGTGTGTGTGTAATTCAGGGGTCTGGAGGATCTGGAGCCCAGGTTTTCCAGCATCCATGAAGAGCACAGTGGAGGCCTCAGCAAAGACCTGCAAGAGTACAGGTACTGATTAGGACACAGAGAGAGACACATGCACAGACAAAAAGAGAGATGTACAGAGAGAAAGACACATACGTGTTGCGCTTGGGTTGTATGTGTTTTCAACTATTGATCACTTGTGTTTATATAATCCATTTCATACGTAAAAAGTAATAAAGATGGGTTGCAGTCGGCATTCTGATTCATTGCAAACTTTTTAGTACGGTTAAAGTTATAGCTTTGTGCAGGGCCTTAAATTCATTTATTAAATTAGTCAGCACACAGAATGAGATGTTCTGCATACCTTTCTCCTCATACCTGTCTGGACTCCCACTGTTTTCTCTCCCTGCCAGGCGTGTTGTACATGTTGATGCGTGTAAACCCCGTGGATGGTTCCCTCATCGGTGCGACGTTTATTATTCCTGTTGTTGACTTTTACAGGAGATTGTTTTACGGAATAAACGAGATTGCTGTGAAAGTGCCTTCCATCTTCAAGCTTCTAATCAAAGAGGTGAGACGATTGCGACTTTATAATGAGAGTGATGGATTTAATGTGGATTTTATCCGGTCATGTCATAGTGATGTGTGGCTTAGTGGTTGGCAGGTTCTCCTCTCAGCGCTAGGGATTCCCTATTCGAATCCCAATCTGGGTGGAGTTTCCATGTTCTCCCCGTGTCCACGTGGGTTTCCTCCCACAGTCCAAAAACATGGATCAAGGTCAATTGAATTCTCCAAATTGCCCCATATAGAGTGTGTCTGTTTGAGTGAGTGTGTTACCTGTTCATATTAATCTGTATTTTATGATTTAAAAGTTTGCATGTTCTCCACGTGGGTTTCCTCCGAGTTATCCGGTTTCCTCCCACAGTCCAAAAACATGAGTGAAGGTCAATTGAATTCTCCAAATTGCCCATATAGTGTGTTTGCGTGAGTGAGTGTGTGCCCAGTAATAGATTGGCGTCCTGTCCTGGTTGTATCTGCCCAGCACCCAAAACATTCTTTCCTGGATGGGCATGGGGAACCCCCCCGCGACCCTAGTACAGAATAAAAGCAGAAGATAATGGATAGGTGGGTGTCATAGTGATGCCACAGTGTCATAAATGGGGTTCCTGCTTATGACCAGGTTTAATGGTTTATTTGTATTGAGAAGGTTGCATGTTCTTTCTCTAACTCCATCTCCTGCATCTCTGTTCAGGTCCTGAACCCCTTTTACATCTTCCAGCTCTTCAGTGTTATTCTTTGGTGTGCTGATGAGTACTACTACTACGCCATCGCTATAATGTTAATGTCTATCATTTCGATAACTACCTCTCTTTACACCATTAAAAAGGTTAGTCCTGGAGCCCCAGAGGGTTTCCTGTTTTTTTTTTTTTTTTTTGCTGTTGGCACCTTAATCAATAACCGTTTGCAAATGAAACTGATTGGCAGCTGATTTCTATCTGAATCGTTTGTTATCTACTTTGCAGCAATATGTCACGTTACACGACATGGTGGCGGCCCACAGCATCGTCCGCGTGTCGGTCTGCCGCGCCAATAACGGTGAGTCTCACGTATCAGGGAATGTGTAGCGTTTGCAGTATGTGGAGGAGGTGTGTGTGATGCAGCAGTAAGGAAGCCGGCTCGGTGCACTTGCGATGCCATGATGAGTCAGCTTTCAGTCTGCTGCGCTCAGGACCGAGTGTAATAAAGAAAGCGCTGATCCGTGTGTTCTGATACACCGTCTCCTCTAACTCACTTTCTGGTTTCTCTCGAATTCACACAGAGATCGAGGAGACGCTGTCTACGGATCTGGTGCCTGGAGATGTCATGGTCATCCCCAGTAACGGCATTATCATGACCTGCGACGCAGTGCTGATTAGTGGGACGTGCATCGTCAATGAGAGCATGCTCACAGGTCATTGGCTTTATTTTGAAATGAGCTTAGCGCTCCGGATGCTGATTTGTTGATATATATATATATATATATATATATATATATATATATATATATATATATATATATATATATATATATGTTTCTGTAATATATATATATATATTTGTTTTTATATATTTATATATATATATATATATATATATATATATATATAAATTAAAAAAAAAATTAAAAATATATATAACCACCCTTGTCATGTTAAATTACTTTATCCTAGTAGTTCTATTTAATCCATAGAAAACAAAATTAATTACCACTAATTAGGTTATTAATTTGTCATCTTTTTAATTAATTGATTCATGTGGACACGGGGGCTTAGTGGTTAGCACGTTCGCCTCTCTGCGCTAGGGATTCCCAGTTCGAATCCCAATCTGGGTGGAGTTTCCATGTTCTCCCCGTGTCCGCGTGGGTTTGCTCCGGGTTCTCCGGTTTCCTCCCACAGTCCAAAAACATGGATCAAGGTCAACTGAATTCTCCAAATTGCCCCATATAGTGTGTGTGTGTGTGAGTGAGTGAGTGCCCAGTGATAGATTGGCGTCCTGTCCTGGGTGTATCTGCCCAGCGCCTGAAACGTTCTCCCCTGGATGGGCATGGGGAACCCCCCCGCGACCCTAATATAGGATAAAGAGGAAGATAATGGATTCATGTATTGTCATTGACGATGAACAATTGTGCAAAGTTTCAGTTACAAACTTTTTACCCGACACCCAGACAAACAGATGAAACTAAAGGGGGGGGCGTTTAAAGGAGTCATGTCCCCAAGTGCGTGACTCTTGCCCCGAGACACGTTTACAGTGTTGTGTCCATGTGCGAGCAGCAGGGGTGCCGTGAGAGCGGGGCCTGTGGACCGAAGAACACCATGTTCTTGTTCTGGGTGTTCTTCGCTGGTTAGCTTAATTAAAGCAGGTCACTCACTGAGAAGCTGAATCCTGATTAATTATTCATTTAGCTCTGTGTGTCGGACCAAAAACAGAAACTCTCCTGATAACCAAACATTAAAACGATCTCTCTCTCTCTCCAGGTGAGAGTGTACCCGTGACCAAGACCAACCTGCCCAACCCGTCACAAGGGGATAAATCCTCCGAGGTGGATGAAGTGTACGTGTCCGACGAACACAAAAGACACACCCTCTTCTGCGGCACCAACGTCATCCAAACACGCTTCTACACCGGAGAGCTGGTTAAAGCCGTGGTGGTCCGAACTGGTAAGTGGCTACAACGGGCGCGCTGGGCAGAATGCCAATCTATCACTGGGCACACACACACACAGTATATAGGGGCAACTTGGAGGAGCCAATTCACTTTGCCACAATCCAAGTTTTTGGACTGTGGGGGGAACCTGGAAATGGAACGAAAGCATGGAAACTCCCAGATTGAGATTCAAACTTGGATCCCTGTCGCTGAGAGAACCTATTAAGGAGTGCGTGTGTGTCCAGTGATGGACAGGGCGCCAAAATGTTCTCCCCATCCTGACCCTAGTATAGGATTAAGCAAGAGATGATGGATGTAATTAAGCCTTTCAGATTTACCCTACGATCATTAAACACTAAATCCCATATGGTTTCTGTCCTCACAGGATACAGCACCGCCAAAGGCCATCTGATTCGGTCCATACTGTACCCCAAACCCACCGACTTCAAACTCTACAGAGATGCCTATATGTTTCTGCTGTGTCTGGTGGGCGTGGCGGGCATTGGTTTTGTCTACTCCATTGTGCTGAGTGTCATAAATGAGGTAATTCTTCTATTTACCTACCTCTATAGAAAGGAGCAGCTCATGTATGTGTGTTTTATTTATACATATATATATATATATATATATATATATATATATATATATATATATATATATATATATATATATATATATATATATATATATATATATATAATGAGAGGGAGAGATATGAAGGGGTATGTGTGTGTGTGTGTGTGTGTGTATGTACAGTGGGTTGCAAAAGTATTCATACCCCTTGAACTTTTCCATATTTTGTCACATTACAACCACAAACATAAATATATTTCACTGGAATTTAATGTGAAAGACCAACACAAAGTGGTATACAATTGTGAAGTGGAATGAAAGTTATACATGAATCAACAATTTTTTTACAAATAAAAAACTGAAAAGTGCGATGTGCAAAATT
>JAFMOD010000306.1:1721339-1735560 GCA_019802435.1 Corydoras maculifer | reverse complement strand
GACTCAGGGGGGCTGAATAATTTTGCACATCGCACTTTTCAGTTTTTTATTTGTAAAAAAATTGTTGATTCATGTATAACTTTCATTCCACTTCACAATTGTATACCACTTTGTGTTGGTCTTTCACATTAAATTCCAGTGAAATATATTTATGTTTGTGGTTGTAATGTGACAAAATATGGAAAAGTTCAAGGGGTATGAATACTTTTGCAACCCACTGTATGTATGTATGTATGTATGTATGTATGTATGTATGTATATATATATATATATATATATATATATATATATATATATATATATATATATATATATATATATATATATAATGTGTGTGTGTGTGCGCGTAGGTTTCCATTCATTTGCCATTTACATCATTTTACATGATGGTTTTGACTTCTGCAGGTTCCGGTTCACATCATCGTCATTGAGTCCCTGGATATAATCACCATCACGGTGCCGCCCGCCCTCCCGGCAGCCATGACCGCGGGCATCGTGTACGCCCAGCGGCGCCTCAAACAACTGGGCATCTTCTGCATCAGCCCTCAGAGGATCAACATCTGTGGGCAACTCAACCTGATCTGTTTTGACAAGGTATGGAATTAGATGGAGCCTACGGTACACACCTGTTCCTTTACCGTGAGTGTTGTGGAAAACACACTCATCAGGGAAATGGTGTACTTTGTACTGCAGATAGAGAGCGAGCGGTTATCAGATCAGCAGTTTGATACGGAGTCATTTTATTTAAAGCCTCAGATACCTTTCATGAAGCCGGTCGTATTCCACCTCACCTTATTTAAACCCGTGTTGCGTTCATCCTCTTTACTCAAAGACCAGGTGATTTTATTAGAGCGGGTTATTATGTATGTATACTGTTGAGTCATAACACAAGGAAACTCTTGGGTGATGCATTTAATAAAGCTGATAGATGTACACTCACACACACACACACATAGTGGCCACTATATTAAATACACCACCTTGTTTCTACCCTCACCCTCCATTATTTAAGCTCCACTTAACACATATATGTATTGTTCTACAGTTACAGACTGTTACACACAGGATGTAGTGGGTCAGGACTTAAGGTGATGGGCTAATGATCTGTAGGGTATGGGTTCAAACCCCATATCCACTGAATTTACCAATGTGGGTTCTATGAGCAATACCTCTGCATCCTCATTGCTTCAGGGGGCTGTATCATGACTGAGCCTGTTCTGAAAGTGTCTTCTAAATGGTTTAATGTCAGTGTAAAATAGAGAATAAGACGGACTGCAGGGTATAAATGTGGAACTACAAAGTACGTCTACATAATAAGTGGAGATTCTTAAATCTTGGTTTTCTTCATAGACTGGCACTTTAACTGAGGACGGTCTGGATCTGTGGGGTGTACAAAGAGTGGACAACGGCAGGTGAGTTGTATCTCTTTTTTTAATTTTTTATTTTTAGAAATGATTAAAGAGGACACAATATAAATAATTCAATCTTGAGAATGAAATTGGAGGCAGATTGTTGCAATCCTTGTTACTTTTTGTGTGGTGACAGTGTGGTGCAGCATATAGCATGTTCGTCACTTGAAGGTCCTGGATGTGATTCCTAGTTGAGACATAGTTTTTATTTGTGTGGAGTTTGCACGTCCCCTCTGTACCCGTGTGGGTCATTCCCAACCCCAGAGGGCGCCAGTTTCCTGCTGATGGGTAAACTGGAGATGCTAAATTGGCCTATGACTTTAGCCATTGTTGAATTCCAGATGTCAAACTCTTCCATTATCCCTGAATGAATCCTTTGCCTACAATGTAGTATGCAGTAGGCAATTTGGGACATAGCCCAGATCTTTATGGGGCTTGCTTGGTGCGAAGTGGAACAATGGGAATGAGAAACAGTCGCCACTGTTTTGATGGATGGAATGGTCTGGAACCTTCCTTTTAAACGAATTAAGACGTCAATATATAATAGATCAATATGTGTAAATCATCTCTCTTGTGCCCTCGTGCCCTTTTTTGGTCACCATATTGATGGTTCTCCTTTTCTGACCCACCAGTTTCCACCATACGGAGGAGAACGCCTATAAGGAGAGTCTGATGAAGTCTCATTTTGTGGCCTGCATGGCAACATGTCACTCTCTCACCAAGATCGAAGGCCTGCTCTCTGGAGACCCTCTAGACCTGAAGATGTTCGAAGCCACTGGCTGGGTTTGTATTCCCACATCATTCGATACATCTTAAAAAAAAAAAAAGTTAAGAACCAAGACCATGTCTTCGTTCCCTTAGAATTCTCACATTTGATCGATTGAGGTTCTGGCACATCAGCACCCCCACAGGTGCTGGTTACATTTCTGTCCCGTAAGGCCTTATTAATGGAGGCGCCACTTTCCAGCCTTCAGTATAATCAAAGTCTTAGTACTAATCCCCTAAATAGCCAATAGAGGTTCCTGTTGCACTTTCAGTGAGGGGTCTGCAGTCATTTCTGCTATTGGTATTACATTATTGGTATTGCTATTACACTTACTTACATTTGCTCATTTAGGAGACGCTTTTATCCAAAGCAACTTACATGGTGAACACAGGGTTCATCACAACATCCCTGGAGCAATGAGGGTTAAAGGTCTTGCTCAAGGAGCCACATTGGTAACTTCAGTGGACCTGGGATTTGAACCCCCAACCTTCAGATTGATAGCCCAATGTCCTAACCACTGAGCTACTGTGCCCTCTAACAGCGTGACTTCACAGTAATGTCATCCTTAAGTGTAAAGACCGTAAGGGTTCTGTAGAGCTGATGACAATAAGGATATGTGTTCTTTGGATGTTAGATTTTGGAGGAGGCCACGGAGGAGGAGACGTCTCTGCATGAGCGCATCATGCCCACCGTGGTCCGTCCACCCATGCAGTTCCTACCGGAACCAATTATGTCTCTCGAGCATGACATGGTACGTCTGTTGTCCCCGTCGACTCATTACACCACCGTATTTCTGTTGTATTTATACTTACTGTGACTTGTGCTTGCGTTGCAGGAGCTGTACGAGTTGTCTGTAAGTCTCTGCGGTTTCATCGTTCTGATGTAATTCTGTGTTCTGACCTCACTCTGTGCAAACCTCTTTCAAATGTTGACTTTACAGAGGTCCTACGAGATCGGTATTGTGCGCCAGTTCCCCTTCTCCTCAGCCCTGCAGAGGATGTGCGTGGTGGCTCGGCTGCTCGGAGAGAAGCGTATGGACGCGTACCTGAAGGGGGCGCCAGAGGTGGTGGCAAGTCTGTGCAAGAAGGAAACGGGTTGGTTGAACCTGGGTTTGTCGTGCCACAACGTTTTATTTAAGGGTGTGGTGGCTCAGTGGGGACGGGGATAGGTCAGAAATCTGAAGCTTGGGTGTTCAACTCTCAGGTCCATTGAAGCTATCGCTGTGGGCCCTTGAGCAAGGCCCTTAACACTCATCGATCCAGGGGGGCTGTATTATGACCAACCATGGATTTTTGGGATACTTGGAAGTTGGATAAAAGTCATGGAGTGATGAGAAGTAAGAGCCTTGCTCAAGGGCCCATATTGGTAACTGCTGTGAACTTGAGATTTGAACCCATCTATTCATTATCTTCCGCTTTAGCCTATATTAGGGTCACCAGGGGTGAACATTTCGGGCGCTGGACAGGACGCCAATATATCACTGGGAACACACTCACTCACAGACACACAAACACACTCTATATGGGGCAATTGACTTCATCTATGTTTTTGCACTGTTGGAAGGAATCCACGTGGACAAAGGGAGAACATGGAAACTCCACCCAGATTGGGATTCAAATTGGGAATCCCTAAAGCTGAGAGGAGAACATGCTTAACCACTAAGCCACTGTACCGCCCTAGATTTGAACCCTCAAACTTCCTTACATTACATTTGGTGAGCACAGGGTTCATCACAACATCCCTGGAGCAATGAGGGTTAAGGTTTTTGCTCAAGGACCCACACTGGTAACTTCAGTGGACCTGGGATTTGAACCCCCAACCTTCAGATTGATAACCCAATGCCCTTACCACTGAGCTATCACGCCCAACCACCCCGACTCCAGAATATAGTCTAAAATGTGTGACGATGTGTCCTGCCTCTTCCAACTCACCTTTACCTTATTTTAAGGCGGTTGCAAATTTTAAAGCGTAAACCTCCGTCCATGTTTCTCACGATGCTCCACAGTGCCGCCGGACTTTGTGGAGGTTCTGGAGGACTACACCAGGCAGGGGTTCCGCGTTATCGCTCTGGCGCACAGACGCCTAGAGTCCAAACTGACTTGGCACAAAGTGCAGAACATTAGCAGGTACTCAGAGAAACCAGCTCTCCCGTTGTTACCCCTCCCTCAAGCTTCTTGCCCTTCCTGTGTGCGTGGAGCGCTCCTGTTTATTTATTTATGAGGTCTCATCCTCTGTAATTTGTATCCATAGGGATCACATTGAGGCCAACATGGAGTTCCTGGGGCTGATCATCATGCAGAACAAGCTGAAACCAGAGTCGCCCGGTGTGCTGCAGGACCTCAGGAAAGCCAACATCCGCACGGTTATGGTCACGGGTACGAATATGGGTTTATACGAGTTTCTGTAGTGCTGTAATCTTTATCTTACATACAGTTTACACTATATAGTTCACTTATTAATCGACTTTTGGTGTTTCGTTTAGTGTAATTTGTATGAAAGTAAGCGCCTTCCTTCTCACTCTTAGGTGACAACATGCTGACAGCCATCTCTGTCGCTCGGGACTGTGGGATGATCCTGCCCCAGGACCGCGTCATCATCGCCGACGCACTTCCCCCCAAAGACGGTCAGGCTGCCCGGATTAATTGGCGGTATTCTGAAAAGGCGAACAAGAACGCCGACGGTCCTGCTACTGTATCGGTACGTCGAGGCCCTCTGCAGGACAGAGTATGATACTACGATGTTCCTGCTACACGAACGCCTTGCTGTTGGTGCTGGATGTTCCTTCTGTCAGTGCACAGTGAATGACCTGCCTTTTTGTCCTAATGTCCTGCTGCAGGAGGTGCCGATCATGGTGGAGGACAAACCTGAGGAGCTGAGGCAGGAGAAATTCCATTTCGCCATGAACGGGAAATCGTTCGCCGTCATCACCGAGCATTTCCAAGATCTGCTCGAGAAGGTCTGGTGGAATTTATAAGATCACACTCCAGTATTTATGAATGATACCCTCTCTGGCAGCTTTATTAGACGTTTCCTTTTTAATTACCCAGTGGATGCACGTTGTAGGTCTGGAATTGCGAACTGTGATCTGTTTGTCTTCACGCTCGGTTCTCGATTGATCAGAGCTACAAATATCTGGGTTTTTAAATATGTGTACAGTACATATGTGTGAGGACACACCCCTCAGTCATTGAATTCAAATTATTTGATCAGATGTTTTATCAATCAAGCTATTTTTGTACAACTACGTTCTTTCATCTGTAAGGACAGTTTGGGAAAGACCATTTTCTTGCACAAAGGTCCTCCATAACATGTATGGGTGGCAGAGACTGGTGTGGAAAGCCCTCAAAGAACCCCAACTGAACCCTTTCAGGATCCATCCATCCATTATCTTCTGCTTTATCCTCTATTAGGGTCGCGGGGGGGGGGGGTTCCTCATGCCCATCCAGGGGAGATATTTTCGGGCGATGGGCTGATACACCCAGGACAGGGTGCCAATCTGTCTCTGGGCACACACTCACTCACAAAGACCCACTTGATATGGGGCAATTTCCATTCATCCATTATCTTCCGCTTTATCCTCTATTAGGGTCGCGGGGGGGGGGGTTCCTCATGCCCAACCAGGGGAGATATTTTCGGGCGCTGGGCAGATACATCCAGGACAGGGTGCCAATCTGTCGCTGGGCACTCACTCACTCACACACACACTCTATATGGGGCAGTTTGGAGAACTCATTTGATTTGATCCATGTTTTTGGACTGTGGGAGGAAACCCACGCAGACACGCAGAGAACATGGAAACTCCACCCAGAATGGGGATTCCAACTGGAAATCCCTAGCGCTGAGAGGAGAACATGCCAACCACTAAACCACCATGCCGCCCACTTTCAGGATGACATGGAAAAAGATCTCCATCTGAAAGAACCCATAGACTTCCAAAATCTTGTAGAAACCCCTCCAATAAGACTGATGGCTCAGGTGTCCTATTGCTTTTGTGTATATAGTGCATTTTCTAAAAACTTTATGAGAACAAGTCTCCAGATCTGCTTCATGAGAACCCCAAATTAAGGGTGTCCTCATATTTTTTGCATGTCAGAGATTGCTGACTGGGTGCTGTGCATTTCATTGCAGTTGGTCCTGCACGGAACGGTTTTTGCACGAATGGCCCCAGATCAGAAAACCCAGCTGGTGGAGGCGCTGCAGAGTGTTGAGTAGGTGTCACGTCATAAACGCTCCCCCCACATCTTTTTCCTTTACTTCCTAAACCTTCAAGCTCACCGTCTGTTTCCTCCTCCAGTTACTTTGTGGGCATGTGTGGAGACGGTGCCAATGACTGCGGCGTGAGTTTATTTCCTGTGGTATCAATAAAACCTAACAAAGCTCCAGTGTGTGTGTGTGTGTGTGTGTAACTCCTCCCTCTTTTTCCTCATCAGGCTCTAAAGAGAGCTCACAGTGGGATTTCCCTCTCAGAGCTGGAAGCCTCAGTCGCCTCACCGTTCACCTCCAGAACTCCCAACATCTCCTGTGTGCCCAACCTCATCAGGTACCCTGATCCCCCACCTACATGCTTATCTGTCTCACTGAAAGGCGTGTCTTCACCCCCTGTGGTTTATTCGTGTGTTTGTTCACAGGGAGGGCCGAGCTGCTCTCATCACTTCCTTTTGCGTGTTCAAGTTCATGGCTCTCTACAGCATCATCCAGTACATCAGTGTCACCCTGCTGTACTCAGTAGGTGTCAATCATCTTACAGTTTATTTATTCATTTATCCATAATCTTCCGCTTTATCCTCTATTAGGGTCTCGGTGGGGTTCCCCATGCCCATCCAGGGGAGAACATTTCAGGCGCTGGGCAAATACACCCAGGACAGGACGCCAATCTATCACAGTGCACACACTCACTCACACAGACACACTCTATAGGGGGCAATTTGGAGAACTCAATTGACTTGATCCATGTTTTTGGACTGTGGAAGGAAACCGGAGAACCCAGAGGAAACCCACGCGGACACGGGGAGAACATGGAAACTCCACCCAGATTGGGATTCGAACCGGGAATCCGGTGCTGAGAGGAGAACATGCCAACCACTAAGCCACCGTGCCACCCCAGTTTATTTGTTTATCTACCGTATTTTGCGGTCTATAAAGCGCACCTAAAAGCCTAAAAATTTTCCCAGAAATCGGACGTGCGCATTATAATCCGGTGCACCTTATACGTGTACTGAGTTCCAAAATCTATAAAAGTATTGTTGTGCGACCGGGTGGTATTTTCCACACATCACCGTCCCTGCTGATCTGTGGCTCCATGCCGCTCATCTCACAGAAAAGCAGCGTGAAGAAAATGAATTCGGAGCTCGCCGTCATTCCGGGAGGATTAAATAAAGATCTCCGACTGCTGGACATTGGCGTAAACGGGGCGTTTAAAGTAAAGTTGCGGGCAGCGTGGGAGCGATGGATGATAGACGGCGAACACACGTTTACTAAAACTCGGAGGCGGCGGCAGGCGAGTTACACCACCGTCTGTGAATGGATTGTGGAGGCCTGGGCTGAGCTTTCTGCTGTAACCGTTGGCCGAGTTTTCGCGAAAGCCGGAATCATCGCCGAACAGCCGCCTGGTGACGAGACGGACTCAGACATCGATGAGGAGGAACACCGGAGTGCTCGATAGTGAAACAGCTTTTTAATTCAGACACAAAAGACGAGGACTTTGATGGATTTGTGGGAGAAGAGAGATTAAAATAATGTGTGTTTTATCAAGTAGTAGAATAAACTTTAATTATAAATCACCGTTTTGCATCCTTTACTTTTCTTGTAGATCGTATGTTTTAGCAAGTGCCTTATAATACGCTGCCGTACAGAATAAGTACCGTACAGAAATAGAGTCAGACTGCGCCTTATATGTGGGTCAAATATATGTGGGTCAAATGTGGTTTCTTGAGCAGGACTCTTAACCCTCAATTCTCCGGGGGGCTGTATCATGGCCGACTGTGTGGGGATACTTGGATAATCTTCACATCGGCTCATGTTAAAAGATTCCTCACTGTGATTCTTATTGCAGATCCTCAGCAACCTGGGAGACTTTCAGTTCCTCTTCATTGACATCGCCATCATCCTGCTGATCGTATTCACCAGTGAGTAGATCACCTTACATCACTTTTGTTGTCTGAAGCCGTATTTTTATTATCTAAAGCTTCTGGAGGGGATTTATATTCTACAGTGTGTCTAAAATATGTTTTTAACACATGGATTACTATGGATCAGAATCATTTTAATGCTTATCTGATTTTGTGCTCGTATTTATAATTTATTTTTTTATCTGGAGGGGTGACAAAGTGGCAATCGATATGGGCTGCATTCTTATTGCCATGGTAACCAATTGTTATGGAGTACTGTATTTAAAATGTCCGTTTTCATTCATTGAGGACACGTTTCTTAAAGAAAAATGCTCTCGAATTCACTTTACATGTATGCTTTAATAATTCTTAATGTTGTTTTTTTTTTAAATATATATATATATAATGTGTGTGTGTGTGTATTAGAAACATTATATAGAAGGGGTTCCCAACGGGTCAACAGGTCAACAATTTTTTAAGGTCACCTAATTGCAACCCACTTTTATATATAAAAAAATTATACCCTATAATTTAAATAATTTAATTATAATTTATATAATTTAAAAAATATATATATTTTTTGTATATAAAGTGGGTTGCAATTTATTGACCTTAAAAACTTGTGGGTCCTTCGCTGAGACCCGTTGAGAACCCCTTTTATATAATGTTTTTGTATAAATGTATTTTCTCGTTCGATTTTGGTCCAAGTACCCAACTTCTTCCTCTCTCAGTGAGTCTGAATCCCGCATGGAATGAGTTGGTGCCCCGGCGGCCCCCGTCTGGTCTGATCTCTGGGCCTCTGCTGTTCTCTGTGCTCGCTCAGATCGTCATCTCTCTGGGTTTCCAGACTCTGGCTTTCGTGCTGGTGCGTAACCAGAGCTGGTTTGAGATCTGGACGCCGATGTCAGAGTGAGTGCTCGCCCCTGTTGATGTAGAGTCACAGAGTGGTCAGTGAACTCACTGCTGCTCATGCAATGTTTTTCAATGTTTTTCAGCGCATGCAACACCTCGTCCCATCTCAACCTGACGGTGAACTCCACCCATGTCGACGAGCACAACATCATGAACTACCAGAACACCACCCTATTTTATGTGTCCTCCTTTCAGTACCTCATCGTTGCGATTGTTTTCTCTAAAGGCAAACCCTTCCGCCAGCCCAGTTATAAAAACTGTAAGTAATCATATTCTTTTCGAAAAATTTATCAGCCTGAACATTAACGAGCTTGTGGGTGTGGTCTATCTGAAATGTTGTGGGTCCAATTTTAATGCATTCTGTTATGAGCCACCACATGGCATAAAGTCATTTTCACCGCACATCAAAATAAGACCCCCTGAAGTCCTCCATGTCCATCTATAGCAATACAAGAGTGGACATCACATTCAGCGGTGGATAAATGCCTTCAGAACCTCATACATTTTTTTCTATATACATTTTCCTCCTGTAAATCACTGAATCTTCTGAATCACATGTTTAAGAGTCATTATACTATAGAATTGTTATATACAAGCTTAATGCTTATATATAATCTGTCAGACCTGGATGAGGTCATAACACTTTGTAGTTTGTTTTTCCACTTCATAGGAATTATATTATCCATCCATCCATTATCTTTCCCTTTATCCTATATTAGGTTCGCGGGGGGGGGGGGGGTTTCCCATGCCCATCCAGAGGAGAACGCCCCGGGTGCCGGGCAGACGCACCCAGGACAGGGTGCCAGTCCATCGCTAGGCACACACTCACACATACACACTCTATATGGGGCAATTTGGAGAACTCAATTGACTTGATCCATGTTTTTGGACTGTGGGAGGAAACCGGAGAACCCGGAGGAAACCCACGCGGACATGGGGAAAACATGGAAACTCCACCCAGATTGGGATTCGAACCGGGAATCCCTAGCGCTGAGAGGCCAATGTGCTAACCACTAAGCCACCGTGCCGCCCAAATTATATTATAATTTAGTATTTAAATTAGTAATGTTGCTATTAGAAACCCTACTTAAACACAGCGTGCTAAATATGGACATGGATTTCAACACTATACTACATGATGACACAATAGATTATAAATAAATGTGCGTTGAAGCAAAGAAAAGACTCTAACACAAGGGAGAAAATTCTTATTCTTGCGTTTTTATGTTTTTTTTTTTTTTTTAAATCCTGTATCACTCTATGCCTTTGTGACCGTTTGTAGGGCCCTTCGTGCTGTCGGTACTCGGCCTCTACGCTTTCCTGTTCTGCATCATGCTGTACCCCGTCCCTGCTATTGATGACTTTTTAATGGTATGAGATGTTAACAGTTCTTAATGATTTATTAATAGTAATATTCATAAGTATGGTCATTATAACTATAGCATTCTCTCACTGGCCACTTTATTAGGTACATATTAACACAGCAGCACCACATCAGTGTCACTGTAGTATCTAAAGTCATCCTCCACCAAAATGCTACCTGCTCTGTGCTTATTTTTTAGGAGTCCTAAATAATGTGGACTACAAAATGGGTGGCGATGTGTTGTGACACTCGTTAACCGTGCGCGATGTCGTCTTTTCCAGATCGTCTGTGTTCCATTCAGTTGGAGAATCACTCTACTGATTATGGTGTTGATCAATGCTGTTGTCTCCTTCTCTGTGGAGGTAAGCTGGATAACATTCTGCTCATACAAGGCCCCCCGAGGTCCGTTCACAATGGACAGATGTCTCTTTTAATAGTGCACACGCTTTCAGATGTTTTCAGAAGTAATGACAAGTATCTGCTGCAGCTTATTAAATGTTTTCAGTATAACTGTATGGAGAAGTGTATAGCTGTAATGATTCTCAGTTGTGTTGGGTGCATATGCAGCAATGCGCTGCCTATTGCATGTAGCAGGTGAGGGTGTGGCTTGGTGTTGGAGGCTGTTGATTTTTTTTGGCTGATTTATCAGGCTTTGGAAGTCGCAGGTGGTTTATAAAGCTTCGCATTGTTGTCTTGGCCACTGCCTTTGCACTTGGTACTCAAGCCTGGCCCTCACCTGCTACGGTGCATATGCAGCCTGTTTTGTTTGTCATTGTTTTGGAAAGACAAAAAAAAAAAGGTCATTGTGATCATGTCCACCTCCATACTACTTTGATTGCCTTCAAATTCCATAAAGCTAAAGCTTTGAAATCCTCATTTAGAGTCCTGCAAACCAAATCAGCTCTACATCTCCTCTGTAGTGACAATTCCTATAGGCTCGCCCGTCTAGAACCTTCTTAGCTGGTGATTTGCTTCTTCCACTGCCTTCAAAAGCACTTTATTTAGTCCAATCATCACCACACGAGCCCTCCTCCCTCCCAAATCAGAGAACCACACTTGTGGCCCGTCATTTCAAACGTCTTTTCTCTCGGTCGGCGCTAATCCACGGACGTATCTCCCCCCCCACCCCCCCTCCGAGTAGGTGCCACTTAGCCGAGCGAGAAGTGCTAAAGTAATTGAACTCTTATGAAAGCGATGTGATCAGTAGCTCTCTTCATTCTTTCCGCCCCCCCCTCCCTGCGATATTCCATAGACCATCGTCCTTGACGTCGTCTTATGGAAGCTTGTGTTCAGCCGAGATAAGCAGGGCAGCTATGATGTCCTACCTGCCACTCCGCCATCACAGGTTGGGAACTCTGACACTTCTGTTCACCGTTTTTTCGCCTCTCTCTCTCTTCCTCTCTCTTTCTTCACACTGTGGCCCTGTTTGACTAATGCATGCACAAATGATTCCTCTGAACACTCCTCTGGCGCCCTCTCCTGGGCTTTTTTTGATTATGGAGGTTGCCATTATTCTAACTCTCCTCTTTTCCCTGTGCAGCTGGTGTCGTTAGCCCTGCATGCATCTTAGACGCTTTTCATGTTAGACTTTAATATGGAGGGGAAACCCCGGCGTGGGTTTAATATTAGACCGGAGCTTAAGGGAACCCAGTTTAAAGGGGCTTTGTTTCTGTTGTGTACACGAATCAGTACTGAATTGAAGTTGGTGACTTGGTTTGTTTACATGTGCTCTAGATTAAGTTCTCTAGTAGAACATAAGCTCACCTGTTTTGTCTACAGGTCCAGAAGAGCATAATTGGTTCTGCTCTCTTAATGGAAAAGTGGACTTTTAGTTTTGTCACTAATTTATAATAAATAGATGAATCAAAGAGCACCTGTCAAAAGTTTGGACACGCCCCCTTTTTTGCTCCACTTTTTCTCCATGTTCAGTTCCACTTACAGTAAAGATGGACTTTGTAGTTCTCCAATTCCAGACTGTAGTCCATCTGTTTGTGTTCTACAGTACATACTGTGTACGTCCCCTTTACTCTGTTCTAATGGTCAGAACCCCAATAGTACCACCACAGAGTAGGGGTTATTTGGTTGGTGCATTTGTCCTATCCCAGCAGTGTGACTGAGGTGGAGAAATGAAACTACAGCAGCACTGCTGCACTAAACCCCCCTCACCACATCAGTGTCACTGCAGAACTGACAATAAACAATCCACCACCCAAATGATACCTGTTCTGTGATGCTCCTGACCAACAGAGAACAGAGAACCAACAGGGGACTAACAAACACCAGAGCACAGATGGAATACAGTCTGGAATTATAAAACTATAAGGTCCATCTATATGATAAGTGGAGGAAATAGAGAATGGAGTAAGAAAAGGTTTGAGAACAGTTTGGGGAAGGTCCTTGGTGTTCAAAGCAACCCTGTGGGATGAATTATACTGAAGATTGTGAGCCAGATGCTCCCACCTGACATCAGTGTCTGACTCAGAAATGCTGTTCAAACAACAGTAAACAAATGGACTAAAGTCCGATACAGACAAACTTCAGATCTCATCCATCAGACACATACACAAGTTTATTTTCACTGGTAAGTCAAACCTTGCTGTCCTTGGCGCGGAGTGACTCTCAGGTCCACTTGGCTCACCCCTGAAGGTCATTTAAGTTAATCTTATGTAATCTCGTTAGCAACAACAAACATCTCCCTGTGTAGCTGGTACCCCATGCTGCATTAAAAAAAAATCGTATTTTTTTTAACATCTAAACGGTATTTAAAAAAAAAAAAAAAACAGCATATAAAGTTGTTGCCATACGTATGAAATCATTTATTAAACTTACCTCCGTATTTGCAGAAAGTATTTTAAATAAAATTATTACTTGAGTACATTTATGTGAACCACTTATTAAAATTGACATGGCCAAATTATTAGGTTGAACTCCATGTCAATTGTATCAGCTCCACTTACTATAAAGATGCACTTTGTAGTCCTTCAGGTACAGACTGTCATCCATTTGTTCTTTTTTTATTTATAATTATTTAATTTAGTACACTGTCTGAATACTGTTCTGTGATTAGGATCATTATAAGTGTGTTAGTGTGTTGCACCTGTATAAGTTGATCAGACACAGCAGTCTCACCGCTAGACCATAAGTATCGCGCATCCTGGACCCAGGGTCCTGTGATAGCTGATGGATTAGAGAATGAATAACACAAACGGTTCAGCAACGAGCTGCTACTACAAGGTAAAGCAATAAGGTACAAGGTGTTTAAAACTCAACTGCACTGCAGTGTCTGATCCATATGTAGAAGTGCATCATGATAACACACCACCCCCATCGTGTCAGTGTCACTGCAGTACCTGTATTACACAAATGCAGCTCTATGGTGGGTGGAGGTAAGAACATGGAGAGTAAGTGTATGTGGCTTATAAATTCGCTTATGTATTCCCCTTTTGTGGACGCACCAGTAACTAAGCACTGAAATACTCGGAAGTCGAATCTTGCTGCATCATCGTGCATGTAAACGCTCTCAGGGTCACTAACTCGGTCAATATTGATCCGTCTGTTTTAACACGGTGAAGTTATTTGCTGGTAAATTTTGAGCATTTCACAACCCAATCTCTGAAAACCTGGTTTCTGGAGAAATTGCTGAAAATGTGTCCTATGCTCTTTT
>JAFMOD010000306.1:1639100-1721086 GCA_019802435.1 Corydoras maculifer | reverse complement strand
TTTTTTTTTTTTTTTTTTTTTTTTTTTTTTTTTTTTCTCCAGATCGTTTAATCCAGGATGTGAGGGAAGCATTGGGAATGTAGGTGTTGGTCATTAGAATAACACTTTCTATGCCTCCGGTATTCATAAGGCATTATAAAGACATGATGCTTCATTAATAAATTAGTCCTGTTTACTAATGCCTGTCAGAAGCTTCTGTAAATGTACGTAAATGTTTCTAACTACATTCATAATGTGTTATAAGAAAATGTCACAAGGCTCCACATGAAAATGTATTTTTTTAACTGTTTATTAATGCTCGGCGTCATAAAGCTTTATTATGTGTGTGCGTTTACAGAAGCTTCTGATAAGTGTTAAAAAGTATTAGGAATAATTCATAAACCTTAATATATGTGTTTATAATGCATCCTGAATACTGGTTTTATAGAAAGTGTTCCTATAATTAGTTCTTGCAATGTTAACATGACGACAAACAATTACACCCACAATGAATTAAAACTTGGTTTGCACACACTGCACTACCGGTATTTGGCACCAGGGGCACTCTACATATTACATTAATCATACTGTAAGCTGAACGAAGTGTAGAATTAGAGCTGAAATATCCATTGTATCATTTGGGCAATAAAATGTTTATTTATTGATTTCGTAAAAGACGTAGAGAATCACTGTGCTTTTAAAGACTTGACACATTTAGCGACTGTGGAGGGCAAATCCAGGCAGGTGACATTGACCACAGCACAACACAGTACCATGTTAGGGTTCCTGCTCTTCAGTGATTGGTCCTTCAACCGTAACATTTCAAAATATATATGGTCCATTGCAAAAATCCGTACAGTAGAAGTGATGGGGTTTTGAAATCTCAGCCTTTCTATTGGCTGCTTGAACATGTCAGTGTTACCGCGGGTCCGTTAACCACTTTTTCCACTGCCCACTGGAGGTCTTTATTTTTAAATAACAGCTGAGGGGTTTGTTTAGTGTTCAGCATTATACATAGTATAAGGTAAGTTATAGTTAGTAATCCCATGTTTACCTGGTCACCTGTATAAAAGTCGATGCTAGTTTAATACCCGAGCGAGGGTGTGGGGTTTGTGATGTTTTAAAGAAGGTTCACTAGCTTTAAACCCCATAGCTACAATACATAATCATCATATTGTTCATGTGGGTTTGGAACCTCAGCTGACCCGCAACTTTTGCTGATATTTAAATGAATTGTCTTCTGCATGTTTCAGATTTGCCAGTGGATGCTTTTGGACCAAGAAGTTTTAAACCCTTCATTTGAGAGGATCTCCACATTTCCCCTAGTGTTATAAAACTATTTGCCTAACTAAGTCGTTTACTCAGGCTGCTGGCGGTTCGTATAACGTCAACATCTCGAGTTCGTCATCCCTAGTTGTCCCACTACATTGTGTAGATTTGAACAGAAAATGCTCTGCTTTCTACAAAACATAGTTTACATGGTTGACATTGGGCCCAGTGGTTTGCACTCCATATGCATGTCCTCCCCATGCCTGGGTTTATTCCGAGAGGATTCCAGCTTTGGATTCCCACATTCCAAAGACGTGGAGATTAAAAAAAATAATAATGCACCATGTCATGGCCATTAACTCTTGGCTGTTGTCATGATATTAGATTTCTTATTTGGTCAGTGTTGAGTGCATCACAGTTCCATTTGGACCAATCACTGTACACCTACATCACTCTTGCCACTTGAGTTGGAGCAGACCATTTTGCATACTACGGAAAAAAAACGTTCCTCTGGTCCCAAAGAACCTTATGTTGTGGGAACATTTACCATGTGCAATTCCACTACAGAGCATTCATTAGTTGTCTGTTTTTTCATCGCTCTCCACAGTGAGCTCCTGGTTAATTACAGTGACTGAACAGCAGTGGCTGCCGTAACGAGGCTTAATTATGACGCATTGGATTGTAATGATTTGTTTAGCTTTAGTCAGTATGTTTAATAAGAATAGGGTGGTGGACTCTATTTGATCTGGACGTTGGTTTGCGAGTTGGGTGCAAAAGAAGCGATGCTATGAAATAACAAAATACATGGAAGGAACCTGAATGAGCTGAACTGTGAACGTAGATCCTAAAAGGCCGTCTCTGAGTTTAGTGATGCTGATGTCATCAGCGCGTACCCCTCCACCTCTGTAGAACTCAAATGGTTGTTGATGCTCGTTTCAGCTCGGCTGTCTGGTTCTTGCTTCTCTCTGAATAAGGGCTGTAGCTTTAGAGACTCTCTTTATTTTTGGTACTTTTTGAATTTTGCATAGACATGACTGTATGTATATAATGTTTGCATCCGATCGCCAAGTCTGTCTGTCTTCTGGTGTGTAGGGCATTGCTGCCGAAACTGAGCGATTGCTATTTATTGGATCGCCTGTAAACGAATGAAATAGCGCTTAATGTGCGTACAGCCACATTTTATGTTTGGCATGTCGCTAGTACCCTAAAAACAAAGAGTATAGGTGTGTATGTGATTCCACTGGATCTGGACTCTGATCAGAACAACTGTTTGTGTGTGTGATTTGGCCTCGATCCACATACACTCCTCTATTATTTCAGGATTTTTTTTTAACCTATTTCTTTCTTTTTTTTTTTCTTTTTTTTTGAGGACCTATTTGGGATTTCACACCAATAATACTAGCAGCAGAATGTAAGGTACATCAATTAAAACATTGGACATGTGGGTTTTTTAATACTCTCACATCCCTTGGCCAGCCCCTTGGCCCTTGCTTTCCAGGTCACGTGAGTTCAATAGGAAACAAGAAAATAAAAACAAATCAGCTTTTAGAATGGAAGTAATGTTTAACAGTGCTGAGCTTTAGTTTAAATCATTAGAAAGCTTGTTCTTTGATTTGTTTGAGTTGTAAAGGCCAGTATGTAAATTCAAAGACCAAAATATTTAGATATATATTTTTGAAAAATACATTTTAATAATCCTGAAAAGAAACGTGTGGTCAGGTAATAAGCAAGAATTCACCATCTACAGTACCAGTCATGTTTGGACACGCCCCTTTTTGCGCCACTTTTTCTCCATGTTCTCAGTTCCACTTACAGTAAAGATGGACTTTGTAGTTCTCCAATTCCAGACTGTAGTCCATCTGTTTGTGTTCTACAGTACATACTGTGTACGTCCCCTTTACTCTGTTCTAATGGGTCAGAACCCCAATAGTACCACCACAGAGCAGGGGTTAGTTGATGGGTGCATTAGTCCTATCCCAGCAGTCCTATTAGCATTTGGTGGGTGCATTAGTCCTATCCCAGCAGTGTCACTGAGGTGGAGAAATGAAACTACAACCCCCCCCTCACCACATCAGTGTCACTGCAGAACTGACAATAAACAATCCACCACCCAAATGATACCTGTTCTGTGATGCTCCTGACCAACAGAGAACCAACAGGAGACTAACAAACACCAGAACACAAATGGACTACAGTCTGGAATTATAAAACTACAAATTCCATCTATATGACAAGTGGAGGTAATACAGAATATAGCAGGAAGAGGTGTGAGAACAGTTTGGGAAAGGTCCTCGGTGTTCAAAACAACCCTGTGGGATGAACTAGAATGACGATTGTGAGCCAGATGCTCTCACCTGACATCAGTGTCTGACTCAGAAATGCTGTTCTTGCTTTACATTCACAATCCTGCATCGTTCATTCCACCAACTGATTTAGGAAGCTTCACTGGTCCGTTCAGATATGCTTAATATTAATGTTCTACGTGTGATTTATTTATTGTCTGATTGGTTTCATGGTCAAGTGGTTTCAGTTTCTTCAGGGAAAAAAAGTATAATGAATAAAATAAATCGATCACTAGGTGGGTGAAGTGAAACTGGCTGGCTCTCTGGGCGCCATCAAAGTCTTCGATCAAATGTTCTAGCATGTTCTCCCCATACAGTTTGAACTAGTTGTGTAGAAACATTTGAATGGCACCTTTAAACCACATGCGATTGAGTTTCTATTTATTGTTTGCATTGTAAATTCTGTCTGATTGTAAATTTCCTGATTTTTTTATTTTTTTTTATTTGCGTTTTTTTTTTTTTTTTTTCCCCTTTTTGAAATAAATAATTTAAAAGAAGTTTATTGGTGATGTTTGTCATCTATATTCCTTTGGTGCCTCATCTAGATTTGAATGTTTCCTGAGGTTCTTATCGGATCAATTATCATTGATCAGTCATTTTATTTATTTTTCATTTATTCATTCATTATCTTCCTCTTTATCCTCTATTGGGGTCGTGGTGGGGTTCCCCATGCCCATCCAGGGGAGAACGATTCGGGCGCTGGGCAGATACACCCAGGATACCCCACTGTCCTGAGTGCCCAGCACCCAAAATGTTCTCCCCGAGATGGGCAGGGGGAACCCCGTGACCCTTGCAGAGGATAAAGCTGAAGATGAGATGAGTAGGTGGAGCTGAATACTGGACAGAGCACAGAAACATGGATGTGTACATGTGAGTCCATGCATCTAATCACTGCCATAATGTTTCAATGCATATATAAACTCTGTCCTCTATCAGTTATTTGCTCTCCACACAGATCCTGGCAGGTCTCCACATTTTGCTCTGCTGCGTCCGAAGTCCGCTGTGAGGACATCATCAATGAAATGAAGCTTATTATGTTTATTACATAACCAATGAAACATTAGCTCATGTGGCTGTAAGTTATTTCGTGATTGTGTTCTGTTAATTTGGTTTTATTGCAAATGATAAAAGCATTTTTCTAGTAGAAGCAGTGCATTAGCAGTGAAGCTAAAATGTGATTGGCCAGACAAAAAAAAAACGAATTTAACCAGAGCATTAAGCATCCCTCTTCTTTTTATTAAATATTCAAAAATGCTTTTTAGACCCTCTTTTCTCACCCCACTCTTTCTGTGATTCTCTCTGTCTGTGACTGTCTTATACAAATCCATCCCTCCATCCATTATTCTCCTCTTTATCCTATATTAGGGTCGTGGGGGGGTTTCCCATCCCCATCCAGGGGAGAACGTTTCGGGCGCTGGGCAGACACACCCAGGACAGGGGGCCGATCTATCGCTGGGCACACACTCACTCACACAGACACACTCTATATGGGGCAAGTTGGAGAATTCAATTGACCTTGATCCATAGTTTTTGGACTGTGGGAGGAAACCAGAGAACCCAGAGGAAACCCACACGGACACGGGGAGAACGTGAGAACGCCACCCAGATTGGGATTCGAAACGGGAATCCCTAGTGCTGAGAGGAGAACACGTGGACCTTTTGACACAACTTTTTGTGCTTGCAGAACCAACCTTATGATAAATTGACATTTAAATCATTTGTGCTTAGCTATTTTTAAACATGTTTGTGCGTCTTTGCGGGTGACATCTCCACTGATGGGATCTCTGCGAGCCGAGAAGCTTTTAAATAACAGCTGTGATGTAATCTGCTGTAACACAATAACAAATAACATTATCACTAACTAATCCCTGCAGACAGTCTCATCATTAATTTACATGTCACTGCCACGTTTTTGGTGTTTTCATTTATCCTTTCATTCATTATCTCCCGCTTATCCTCTATTAGGGTCACGGTGGGGTTCCCCATGCCCATCCAGGGGAGAACGTCTCGGGCGCTGGGCAGATACACCCAGGACAGGGCGCCAATCCATCGCTGGGCACACACTCACTCACACAGACACACTCTATAGGGGGCAATTTTGAGAATTCAATTGACTTGATCCATGTTTTTGGACTGTGGGAGGAAACCGGAGAACCCGGAGGAAACCCACGCATACACGGGGAGAACATGGAAACTCCACCCAGATGGGGATTCGAACCGGGAATCCCTAGCGCTGAGAGGCGAACGTGCTGACCACTAAGCCACCGTGCCGCCCTGTTTTCATTTATTTATTTATAATTTTTTTTGCTTCTTTTTTTTTTTTTTTTCAATTTATTAATTTTTTTAACAAAAAAAAATACAAAGCACCACACTTTCATGTGACATGTTTCCTCTGCACAGCAGTACAAACATGAAGTCTAAACCATTCAGAAAATCTTTAAAAGAAAAAATATATATATATATATTTTTTCCCCATTTTACAAAGAGCTGACAAATATTATTATAAGATTAAGATAAAGTACTACTTGTAATGGATACATTGGATGTATCTATAACTTTTTCCCGATTACTGTCTCTTCTGCTGCTGAGAAATGGGAATTTCCCTCATTGTGGGACGAATAAAGGATGATCTGATCTTATCTTAAATCATTTACAATGCAAAATTAATTTTCTTATTTTTAAAAATATAAAAATATATGTGTACTCACTGCACGGTGGCGTAGTCAGCACATTCGCCTCTCAGCGCTAGGGATTCCCGGTTCGAATCCCAATCTGGGTGGAGTTTCCATGTTCCCCCCCCCCCCCGGGTTCTCCGGTTTCCTCCCACAGTCCAAAAACATGGATCAAGTCAATTGAGTTCTCCAAATTGCCCCATATAAAAAGTGTGCATGAGTGTGTGTCCAGCGATAGATTGGCACCCTGTCCTGGGTGTATCTGCCCAGCGCCCGAGACGTTCTCCCCTGGATGAGCATGAGGAACCCCCCCCGACCCTAATATAGGATAAAGCGAGAGATAATGAATGAATGTATACTCACTTTATTACCAGAATCTATTTTACTTCATGTTTTTTTTCTCTTGTGATTAATTCTATTATTTTCTTACATGTTTTTTTACAGTATGCCCACCAATCACTGGTGCTGCTGCTCGAGCCACAGAGAGGTGGTGGCTTGAGATGCTTCTTGGTGGATTTCTGCAGGCTCCTTATGGGTACGTATGTCAAATGTGATGATCGAATGATGTGGATTTATATAGTGATCACACACACACGCACACTGGCTTCTGCCCTTATTTACAAGATCAGTCTGTATGTACAGGAGAGGAAGCGTTGTACGCAAATGTCCCACCGCTTGACATCAGAGTGTTTAAGATGAACTGTTTCTGCCGAAATAGAATGTGTTGTGTCCCTATATAATACATCCTGTTCTCATTTTGTAGACATTAACCAGTTATAGCTGCATCATTCAACGTCCAACCTTTGATCAGAGACTCTGTGAGAAATTCTTTTGGATTCTTCAAGCTTGAGGGGTTTGAGACACTTTTGGACTTTGACATCAGTAGTATTTAGATTTAGTTCCAAGCAAAACAACTGCTTTCTCTCTCTCTCTCTCTCTCTCTCTCTCTCTCTCTCTTCACTGTGGTGCCCACAATATGAATCCATTGTACATTTTGATTTGTACATTTGACATTTTGAATGCCATGCAGGTTGGTGTAACCCAGTCATCCAACTGCTGTATGAACTCTGAGACACCGTGCACCGTACACAGATCCCAGATCACAGCTGTGTGGTGGTACTATTGGGGTCCTGTCCACTAGAACGGAGTAAAGGGGACGTACACAGTATGTACTGTAGAACACAAACAGATGGACTAAAGCCTGCAAAAAAAAAGAAGAGTATTATAAAGCACCCCGATGTTATTTAAACTAGTTTATGGCAACGTCCAACAATTAGAGCAACAAAAAGTCTCGTGGACCTTTGAGCTGAAAACCAGGGAGAGATTGCAATTTATCGATCCGTCCGCAAATGTTTCAGGGTCAAAATGCCTTTAAACCACGTTTGCTTTGTTCCTGATTACGGTGGTTTTGTAACATCTGGCGAGGTCTAAACGGATCGCCGTTTGGGTACAGGTTACCCTGTTGCTTCGTGAACACTTGTCATGTTTATTATTTATACCTGAAGCGTCATAAAGAGTCACGATACACTAAAAAAAAAACAACAGGTCTGGCGTTGACTTCAGGTTTGAGGAACATTGCACCTAAACAGCTCGTGGAAACAACAATGATGTAGCTGCTTTCATTTCATAGTACGTCGTTTAGCAAACGCTTTTATCCAAAGAGAGTTATGAGTTTCCCAACATCAGAACACGGGGTCAGTCATTTTTGAGGGTTAAGGGTCTTGCTCAAGGGCCCACATTGGTAAATTCAGTGGAACTGAGGTTTGAATCCACAACCTTCAGATTGATAGCCCAACACCCGAACCACTGAGCTATCCATTCATTCATTATCTTCCGCTTTATCCTCTACTAGGGTAGCAGGGGGGGTTCTTCATGCCCATCCAGGGGAGTTTCGGGCGCTGGGCAGATACACCAAGGACAGGGCGAAAATCCATCACTGGGCACACACTCACTCACACAGACACACTCTATATGGGGCAATTTGGAGAATTCAATTCACCTTGATCCATGTTTTTGGACTGTGGGAGGAAACTATAGAACCCGGAGGAAACCCACGCGGACACGGGGAGAGGATGAAAACTACACCCAGATGGGGATTCGAACCGGGAATCCCTAGCGCTGAGAGGAGAACGTGCTAACCACTAAGCCACCGTGCCGCTATTTCCATTCATTCATTCATTATCTTCCGCTTTATCCTCTAGTAGGGTCGCGGTGGGGTTCTCCATGCCCATCCAGGGGAGAACGTTTAGGGCGCTGGGCAGATACACCCAGGACAGGGCGCCAATCCATCGCTGGGCACACACTTACTCACACACACAGTATATGGGGCAATTTGAAGAATTCAACTGACTTGATCCAATGTTTTTGGACTGTGGGAGGAAACCGTAGAACCCGGAGGAAACCCTCGGGGAGAAGATGAAAAACTCCACCCAGATGGGGATTCCAACCAGGAATTCCTAGCGCTGAGAGGCGAACGTGCTGACAACTAAGCCACCGTGCCGCTATTTCCATATTATTATTTTTATTTCTTTTAATTTTTTTTTGTTTATTATATTATGCTATTGGTTACATTAATCTTGTGTGTTGTCTTTATATTTATTTATTTTTATTTTTTTTAATTATTATTTTACTTAATTTTTTTTCTGTAATTATTACAATATTTTATTTTTTATTATAATTATATTTTAATATACTAATTATTTGTTTATGTCTTTTGTGTTGTGGTTTAATATTTAAAAACAATAAAAAAATTATTTAAAAAATTAATAAATATTATATGTTACTTTCCCACATGGTAAAGAAATTCGGGGAAAACTGACGACCATGTAGCAAAGTACATCTTTACATGTCAGGCGCTGTTACGTTCTCAGTGTGCGGTCAACCCTGCGCTGCTGTCGGGTGACTGTGTAAATATAAAGGGAGTTATCGATCGGCGGTTTAACAAACAAGCAAATTAACAGATCAATAAATAGCTTTGAACTAAAGCTTTTAATAAAGCACCATGTGACTCTTGCTGAGGAACAGCTGTTACCTGAGGGGTTCGGACTTGCGAAGGTGATCAATCGAAAGCCTTTAAGTTACTCTGACCCTCACGCCCTCACCCCCCATTTTTTTCCTCATTGCCTTAAATGATGCACCGGTTATGCATAAATACATGCTGTAACATTTAGCTACTGCTATGTAGACTCCTCCCCCTCCTTCCCACACACAATTAGGGGCGGGGATCTATGGAAGAGCTTTGATTGGTCATGCCAAATCTTTATATAGCAGCACCTGATGTCAGTCACTCTAGAACTGACAGATAACATTTTGCAAAGGAGCCTTGATTGAAGCATCTTCATTGAACATGAGTGGCTGTCCATTTTTGGCGAATCAGCTTAAGTGTGTATTCATTTTCCTTTTTTTTTTGTTGATTTTTATAAATGTGCATATAAGGACAGTGTTCAGTGATATTATGTTCTATTCCTCTGTTATTTTTCCCCTCTGAGTAGTGTTAAGCTCAAGTCCTTGGATCTACAGCCGGACGAGGAGGATGGGGACGACAGCCAGAAAGGCATCAACAAAGCCTGCAAGGGTGGAATCGTGTATGGAGACTACCTACAGGTAGGGCGTAGTTTAAATAAAGTCCCTCCTAATGTGTACTACATTTATAAAACATAAATATAATCTATATGTTTTTTTTTATTGCAGCTGAATAAAATCATCAACGCTCAGACTCTGCAGAGTGAACTGAGGGGCAACAAAATCCACGATGAGCACCTGTTTATTGTCGTCCACCAGTGTAATCCAGCCCTTTCATGACACAAATCTTCATATTCATACATATTCCGGTCATATCGAGTTCCTAATAATCCCTGATCTGTCTCCTCCGTTCCAGCTTACGAGCTGTGGTTCAAGCAGATCATGTGGGAGCTCGATTCGGTGCGAGAGCTCTTCATCCAAAAACACGTGAGTTCCTCATACAGTATAAACCACGGCTGTTTGACTGAGCCCGGCTTAAGAGCACTCAAACGATTTGCTTCCAGGTTCGAGATGAAAGGAACATGCTGAAGGTGGTGAGCCGCATCCACAGGATTACCATGATCTTCAAGCTGCTGGTGGATCAGTTTGCTGTGCTGGAGACCATGACCGCATTGGATTTCTTTGATTTCAGGTCAGCAAGGAACATTCAGCCTCAGCTCAGCACGACTATTATTATTATTATTATTATTATTATTATTATTTATTCATTCATTCATTATATTCCGCTTTATCCTATATCAGGGTTAAGGGGGGGTTCCCCATGCCCATCCAGGGGAGAACATTTCGGGCACTGGGCAGATACACCCAGGACAGGGTGCCAATCTATTGCTGAGCACACACTCACTCACACAGACACGCACTATATGGGGCAATTTGGAGAACTCATTTGACTTGATCCATGTTTTTGGACTGTGGGAGGAAACCGGAGAACCCGGAGGAAACCCACGCGGACACGGGGAAAACATGGAAACTCCACCCAGATGGAGATTCGAACCAGGAATCCCCAGAGCTGAGAGGTGAACGTGCTAACCACTAAGCCACCGTGCCGTCCTTATTATTATTATTATTATTATCTTACACTCTGTTCAGGTTCAGGGATTATACTGTCTTTTATTTTTAATAACATCATTTTATTTCTCGTTGGCATTAAATCAATAACAAACCAACAAATCCCTGCATTGTACCTGCGTTTTCTGGCACATTCTTTTTGTAAATTTAATTATTGCATAATAATCGTGATTCTTTCTTAGAAAATAATCGTATCATCAAAATCTATAATCGTCTCGGCTCTACTCCAGAACCAGCATCCACCCGTGTAATGCAATCGCCACGTCTTATTTGAATAACCCAAATATTAAACGCTGACTTGGGCAGTTGTAGGCTTGTGGTTAAGAAACCATCCTTCCCCTGTTCGATTCCCGGTCCCTCCAAGTACTATAGCTGAAATATCCTTGGGTAGCTCAGGAGCAATAAAGGTTAAAAGCCTTGCTTAACTGCCCACAGTGGCAACTTGGTGGACTTGATTAAACCCTTAACCCTCAAATTAGTAGCCCAACATTTTAACCACTGAGCTACCACACGCACTTATTACACGAACCAGAATGTCCAGGCGTTGTATATTAGTCTTATTTGTAACTAATGTGTTAAAACTCAAGCAGCACTACTGTGTCTGATCCACTTCTATATGTCATCTGGGTTAATGCTGTGCTGGGAATTATCCACAACCCAAATAATTGGGTGCTGCTCTGTGGGAGCCCTGATCTTTAAGAACGTCCATCTGTATGGAAAATTGAATTTGAGGAGTAGTACACAATAATGTGGCCCATGAGTGTAATTCGAGCAGCAGCGCAGGGTTAACCCTTTATGCTTTTGGTCGATAGTCCAAGTTCAGTCTGAGTTCAGGTGGTCTGATAAGTCCATATGGAATTCTCTGAAAGCCCGCCGTTCACAATTTAATGTCGACAGGTGTCATTCTGCAGCGTGAACTCAGGTGAAGGGGAGGAGCTGAGTGATGTGATGTGAGTGGTTTGCTTTGTGTTCTAGGGATTATTTGTCATCAGCATCGGGGTTCCAGAGTCTTCAGTTCCGTCTACTGGAAAACAAAATTGGGGTTTCTGAGAATCTGAGAGTTCCCTATAACCGGCGACACTACAGAGACAAATTTCAGGGGCAGGACAGCGAAACACTGCTTGAATCCGGGCTAGAACCGACACTGCTGCAGCTTGTGGAGGTAGTAATAATGTCTCCTGGTTAATTTTGTATCTATCTGTGATTTTCTTTGAAGAATTATATATATATATATATATATATATATATATATATATATATATATATATATTCTCTACTAGGTGGGTTCCCCATGCCCATCCAGGGGAGAACGTTTTGGGCACTGGGCAGACACACCCAGGACAGGATGCCAATCTATCACCGAGCACACTCAATCACACACAAACTCTGTATGGGGCAATTTGGGGAACTCAATTGACCTTAATCCATGTTTTTGGACTGTGGAAGGAAACCGGAGAACCCGGAGGAAACCCACGCGGACACGGGGAGAACATGGAAACTCCACCAAGATTGGGATTCAAACCGGGAATCCCTAGTGTGGAGAGGAGAACATACCAACCACTAAGCCACCTGTGTGTGTATATAATATACATATTGTATATCAGTGCATTTATCATGTTTAGAAATGGCTGGAGAGAACCCCGGGCCTTGAGAAGGAAGGCTTCAACTTTTGGGGAAATCTGCAAAGAAACATCGAGGCAGGTTTTAAGTTGGAGAAGCAGAAACTGGAGGTTGGTTCATAGAAGCTCACAGGTCTGTTATTCACCCCCTGAGTACTTTGACTTCACTGAGTCTCCATGTCCAACAGAAAATGCCCGATTCTGAGGGGAAGCAGGAGAAGATGGATGATCTGACCAAGCAGATGCACGTGTTCACCCTGCTGTTTGATGCCAAACATCACGAGTACCTCTTGAGTAAAGGTGAAAGCTGCTCACAAGCCTCCATCTACAATACTAACCGTTACAGACTTATTATATTTGATTGTTTGCTTCACAGGTGAGCGTCGACTCTCCTACACAGCCCTCCAGGGTGCCTTGATGATTTACTTTTACAGGTTAGACATGACTGAGCGTTATAAACCCTGTTAATTTAACCCTGTTAAAGAGATCAACTCCATCCTCAGGCTATAAGATTAAAATAAGGTAAATAAATGGGAAGTGCACTTAGTACTAATGACGGAGATGTGTCTCTTTCGACATGCAAACTCAAACCCTCTCATATGTACAAATTTATTTTACCATTAAGATGGACTTTGTAGTTCTCCAATTCCAGACTGTAGTCCATCTGTTTGTTCTACAGTACATACTGTGTACGTCCCCTTTACTCTGTTCTAATGGTCAGAACCCCAATAGTACCACCACAGAGCAGGGATTATTTGGTGGGTGCATTAGTCCTATCCCAGCAGTGTGACTGAGGGGGAGAAATAAAACTCCAGCAGCACTGCTGCACTAAAACCCCCTCACCACATCAGTGTCATTGCAGAACTGACAATAAACAATCCACCACCTAAATGATACCTGTTCTGTTTCAGGGCACGGTAGCTCAGTGGTTAGGGGGGTAGCTCAGTGGTTAGGGGGGTAGCTCAATCTGAAGGTTGAAGGTTCAAATCCCAGGTCCACTGAAGTTAACCTTCATTGCTCCAGGGATGTTGTGATGAACCCTGTGCTCACCTTGTAAGTCGCTTTGGATAAAAGCGTCCAATAAATGACCCAATGTGAACAATCCACCACCCAAATGATACCTGTTCTGTGATGCTCCTGACCAACAGAGAACAGAGAACCAACAGGGGACTATCAAACACCAGAACACAGATGGACTACAGTCTGGAATTATAGAACTACAAAGTCCATCTATATGATAAGTGGAGGAAATGAAACATTTAGAAAATAAATTCTAACTATTGACTGACCCCGTGTTTGTTTCTCGCCGCTGTTTCAGGGAGGAACCACGTTTTCAGGTGCCGTTCCAGCTCCTGACCTATCTGATGGAGGTTGATACACTGATGACCAAATGGAGATGTAAGTCTTTTTTATGTGTGCAGGAAAAGAACCTACTTTTCTGAAACACCAGTCAGCTTTTAGTGTCTTTAGAACAGCTCACCGTGAGGTTTCTCCCCAGATAACCACGTGTGCCTGGTGCACAGGATGATCGGCAGTAAGATCGGCACAGGTGGCTCGTCAGGTTATCATTACCTGCGCTCGACTGTGAGGTGAGCCCCAAATCCTTAGATCACTTCTTTTATTTTAGTATTAACTCTGGATTTTCATTCAAACATCATGTCCTGTTCCTCATGCTCTCGATCTTCTCGATCAGTGACCGCTACAAAGTGTTTGTGGATCTGTTCAACCTGGCGACGTTTCTGGTTCCACAAAGCTGGGTCCCCAAACTGAACCCGAGCATCTACAAGTTTCCTTACATAGCCGAGTGCGTGGACAGCTCGTACAACTCCAGCTGCTCCTGCAGCAGCGAGGAGGACTGACCGAACCCCAGTGCACCTCCCATGTTCAGATGCTTTGCTTGATTGAAAGTTGACTGCAATGTGCTGCCGGTGTTTTTATTTTATTTTTTTTTTTTTTAAGTTAACAAACACGAATCAGATCAATAAGCCTAATTATTAGAACTCTGTGAATCGGGTAGCTGAAAGTTGTATATATTATTTATTAGTTTGCATGTTATTAATTTAAAGCGACCTCATACTGCTGTCGTCCTCGCTATGCGAACATGTGAACAACTGAATGCAAATGCGTGATGCCAATCAACGTAACGTTATGTACAAAATGTATATACTTAAGATGAAGCACTGGTTTTGTACCATGATTCTATAAAGTAGACACTTTTAAGCAGTTATTGTGTCTTTCTCAGTCCTGTCACTTGAACAGACGGAGGGGTGTTTATATAGATAATAGATTATTTATGTAGATGTTAATACATCACACAGAAATTAGGTTCAAAAGTCATTATGACCATGATTTCAGCAGTGAGTGCCTGCTGTCTGTCCATCCAGAGGTGCAGAACCAATCAGAAGTTTGGACACGCCCCCGTTTTTTGCTCCACTTATCTCTATTTTATCATCCATCCATTATCTTCCCCTTTATCCTCTATTAGGTTCCAGGGGAGAACATTTTGGGCGCTGGAAAGATACACCCAGGACAGGGGGGCAATCCATCACTGGGCATACACTCACTCGTACACACACACTATATATGGGGCAATTTTGAGATCTCAATTGACCTTGATCCATGTTTTTGGACTGTGGGAGGAAACCGGAGAACCCGGAGGAAACCCACGTGGACACGAGGAGAACATGGCAACTCCACCCAGATCGGGATTTGAACCAGGAATGCCCAACGCTGAAAGGAGAACATACTAACCACGAATCCATCGTGCTGCCCCTCTATTTGATCAGTTCCACTAAAAGATGGACTTTGTAGTTCTTCAATTGCAGACTGTAGTCCATCTGTTTGTTCTACAGTACATACTGTGTACGTCCCCTTTACTCTGTTCTAATGGTCAGAACCCCAATAGTACCACCACAGAGCAGGGGTTATTTGGTGGGGGCATTAGTCCTATCCCAGCAGTGTCACTGAGGTGGAGAAATGAAACTACAAACCCCCCTCACCACATCAGTGTCACTGCAGAACTGACAATAAACAATCCACCACCCAAATGATACCTGTTCTGTGATGCTCCTGACCAACAGAGAACAGAGAACCAACACGGGACTAACAAACACCAGAACACAGATGGACTACAGTCTGGAATTGTAGAACTACAAATTCCATCTATATGGATGAGGTTGAAATGTGTGAGCAAAATAGATCACATTATCATTTGTATGGTAACCAGTGGCATGGTGGCTTAGTGGTTGGCATGTTCTTCTCTCAGCACTAGGGATTCCAGGTTCGAATCCCCATCTGGGTGGAGTTTCCATGTTCTCCCCGTGTCCGTGTGGGTTTCCTCCGGGTTCTTCGGTTTCCTCCCACAGTCCAAAGACATGGATGAAGTCAATTGAGTTCTCCAAATTGCCCCATATAGAGTGTGTTTGTGTGAGTGAGTGTGTGCCCAGCGATAGATTGGTGTCCTGTCCTGGGTCTATCTGCCCAGCGCCCGAAACGTTCTCCCCTGGATGGACATGGGGAACCCCCCCGCGACCCTAAGAGAGGATAAAGCGGAAGATAATGAATGAATGTATGTTAACCAGTGTTTTTTCTCTTTCAAGTTGCCGTTTTAAAACCTTCCACTAGGTGGCACTGCGTGCATGTCTGTGATAGAGTCGTGCTTTATAGTGACGCTGCCGAACATCAGGCTGAAAGTGAGGGATGCTTCCAAACGGGGTTGGACTTAAAGTCAGAGGAATTCTGTGTCCCTGGAGTGGACCAGTTAGACTTTTAATCTCGATTTAGGAAGCTAACTGGCACACTCCCATTCCGATTTCCTGTCCTTATCTCCCAAACCTCCAGTCCTCTCTCCACCAAAACAACCCCTCAGACTCCACTTCTCCCCGCAGCTCCATGTTTTGCTGGAGGGATTGATGGAAATACTCTCACATTTCCAAAATAAAGGTGAAAATCTAATAAGAAACGTTGTGAAAATGGGTTTGAACGTAATCTGAGTGTGTGATCTGAAAACGGAGGTCTCGGCTCTCAGTGGAAGGCAATGCCAGTAACGTTCCTCCTGTCCAAAGAGTCAGCTTTCATTTCCAAACTGCTGAAAGGAGGCCAATTAAAACAAGAGCGTCGGACCACTTCACAGAGCGGGCTGCGGTCGGGACGGCTAATGGATGCCAGATTACCAGATCACATTTATGTTCTCTATATCTGTTTAAAAGCAGTTTCTGCCTTTTATATATATATAAGGTGGCACGGTTGGCATGTTCTCCTCTCAGAACTAGGGGTTCCCAGTTCGAATCCCCATCTGGGTGGAGTTTCCATGTTCTCCCTGTGTCTGCATGGGTTTCCTCCGGGTTCTCCGGTTTCCTCCCACAGTACAAAAACATGGATCAAGATCAACTGAATGCTCCAAATTGCCCCATATATTGTGTGTATGTGTAAGTGAGTGTGTGCCCAGTGATGGATTGGTGTCCTGTCCTGGGTGTTTTTGCCCAGCCCCCGAAATGTTCTCCCCTGGATGGGCATGGATGAGCACTATATTTCTCCAATATCAGCGCTGGAGATCCAGGATCTTCCTGATCCTGAATTAGGTGGAGTTCCCATGGTCTTTCCGTGTCCAGATGGGTTTCCTCTGAGTTCTCCTGTTTCCTCCCGCAGTCCAAAAACGTGGATTTAAGGTGAATAGGCTGCTCTAAATTGCCCCTAAACAGTGTAAGCGTGTGTGTGCCCAGTGATGGATTGGCGCTTTGTCTTTGGTGTGTCTGCCAAGTTCCCTAAATGTTCTCCCCTGAATGGGCATGGGGTACCCATATATATATATATATAAATAAATATATAAATATATATATATATATATATATATATATATATATATATGGGTTTCCTCCGGGTTCTCCAGTTTCCTCCCACAGTACAAAAACATGGATCAAGATCAACTGAATGCTCCAAATTGCCCCATATATTGTGAGTGTGTGAATAGGCTACCCTAAATTGCCCCTATATAGTGTGAGTATGTGTGTGCCCAGTGATAGATTGGTGTCCTGTCCTGGGTGTTTTTGCCCAGCCCCCCAAATGTTCTCCCCTGGATGGGCATGGATGGGCACTATATTTCTCCAATATCAGCGCTAGAGATCCAGGTTCTTCCTGATCCTGAACTAGGTGGAGTTCCCATGGTCTTTCCATGCCCATATGGAGTTCTCCAGTTTTCTCCCACAGACCAAAAACATGGATTTAAGGTGAATAGGCTACCCTAAATTGCCCCTATATAGTGTGAGTATGTGTGTGCCCATTGATGGATTGGTGCCTTGTCTTGGGTGTATCTGCCAAGTTCCCTAAATGTTCTACCCTGGATGGGCATGGGGAACCCTCTGTTATCCTTGTTATAGGATTAAGCAGAAGATCATGGATCTCAACCACACTCAACAATTTTGTGATAAACCAGGATGGAGCCATGTTTCACCGTTGCCTGAACTCACGGGTGCTTTTCTGGATGAACTTCCCACACAGACACTCTAAGATCACGTGGAAATACCTCACAGATGAGGGCAACAATTTGTAGTGGGATGTCGCTGGAGAGCAGATCTGATAATAATGACTTCTTCTGTAATCGTCACTCTGTTTTGGGGGGGGGTGGGAGGTGGGATTGTATATCAGGAAGCCAGCATTGTTTTGATTTGTTCTTTCCGACTATAAAAACAACAGGATCTATTTTAATGTGACTATTGATCTCTAATAGCTTCTTCCCTGCTGTTTGTTTCATACGGCGGTTATTGTTACAGCGATTCTCTTGTGAAGTTTTTTTATTATTTTTTTTATTTTTTTTATTTTCCAGAGCGCCAAGGCAGCAGGAAATGCTGTGAATAAATGCTGTTTAATTTCTGTTTCTATCCATCTGGTGGGCAGATTTGAGCTCTGTGAGATGGATGTCTACGCTTGGGAAGGCTGCACAGATCAGTGTGCACCTCCTTACATGTGCTTTCTGAACATGCCATATAAAACATTCTGTTTAAACCGACCGATACGTCATCTCTCCATCGTCCTGTCTTTTTAAAGACCTGAAAACGTGGTTGTACTGTACGATCATATCTTCTTCCCAACACTCCCATCGTCTTCCATCACCTCCACTTACTTTGTCTTGCCAACATACCTGTTTTATCTCGCGGCGTCCCTGATTCACGCTCTCCCTCCCCGTGTCTGAGTGTTTTGCTGTTCATTAGACTACACAAAGCCTTTTTTCCATTACGCTCCAGTAATTATGCCTCGCTTTTACAAGCCAGGCATCAAAATAAGCACTTAACTCGCCAACTTTCTCGCGTTTTCCATTCTGAAGTCCGACAGTTCTATTAAACAAACGACACAAGGCTGCAGAGGCTGTAGAACGTGTGGTAAAGTGGATTAACACACTGTGCTAATCCATCCATCCATTATCTTTCGCTTAATCCTGTACTTGGGTCATGAGGGGGGGGGGGATCACTGGACATACACTCACTCACACAGACACTCTCTATATGGGGCAATCTGGAGAATTCAATTGACCTTCCATCCATCCATCCATTATCTTCCGCTTTATCCTCTACTAGGGTCGTGGGGGGGGTTCCCCATGCCCATCCAGGGGAGAAAGTTTCGGGCACTGGGCAGATACACCCAAGCCAGGGTGCCAGTCCATCACTGGACACACACTCACTCACACAGACACACTTTATGTGGGGCAATTTTGAGCATTCAATTGACCTTGATCCATGTTTTTGGACTGTGGGAGGAAACCGGAGAACCCGGAGGAAATTGGTGGGAACATGGAAACTCCACCCAGATTGGGATTCGAACCAGGAATCTTTATCGCTGAGAGGAGAACATGTCAACCACTGTGCTTATCAAAGGGATTTAATTAAACTCTTCTTATTATCTTTCTGTTAATCTTCTACTTGGGTGAAGGGGGGGCATTTCCCATGTCCACCTAGGGAAGAACTCCACCCAGACTGGAAGTCAAACCTGGATCTCCACAGCTGAGAGGTGGACATGCTAAACCCCACAACTGAGATGTAAAAAAACGGTGTCCCAATACTTTTGTGCATATGGTGTACCTCATGGCTGTGACTTTATGTTCGGTGGTGGTGTTAACATATTTTGTGGTTACCAGAGTTTCCTTTGGTTAACATCTTGTGGTCATCAAAGATCAGGTTCCCTTTAAGTACAAACTGCTGCAGTTCCTGCGGCCACAACATGAAAAGAACTTTAAGGGGAAACATCGGTTCAAGGTGATATGTTAAAATCCAGACTTTAATATGTAACAGATTCATTTATTCTTCTTTTTTCAGCTGTTCCCATTAGGGTTCTCTACAGCAGAACAATTTGCATGCTTGCTGTGGCACAGTTCCATAGCGGATGCTGTTCCTTAGGTCATCCTCGTCAATTCCGGTTCGCGTACGTAGGATTGTTCTGTAGATTTGTAAATAAAGTGGGTTCTTGGTATGACCTGAGTGAGTGGAGACGCGGCTCAGTGCTGTTTTGACTGAATCGAATTCCGGGCGGCATGGTGGCGCAGTGGAAAGTACGTCCGTCTATCAGTACTGGGGATCCAGATTCGAATTCTGATCTGGGAGGAGTTTTCATGTTCTCCGGTTTCCTCTCACAGTCCAAAAACATGGATTCAGGGTGAATTGGCTGCTCTAAATTGCCCCTTTGTGGTGTGTCCCGCGATTTGTCTCTATTTAATTATAATATAATATAATGTATAAGAATGTGGTGGCCCGGTGGCTTAGTGATTATCACGTTGGCCTCTCAGCGCTAGGGATTCCCGGTTTGAATCCCCATCTGGGTGGAGTTTCCATGTTCTCCCTGTGTCCGCATGGGTTTCCTCCGGCTTCTCCGGTTTCCTCCCACAGTCCAAAAACATGGATCATGTCAATTGAATTCTCCAAATTGCCCCATATAGAGTGTCTGTATGAGTGAGTGTGTGCCCAGCGATGGATTGGGGTCCTGTCCTGGGTGTATCTGCCCAGCGCCCGAAACGTTCTCCCCTGGATGGGCATGGGGAACCTCCCCGCGACCTTAATATAGGATTTAGCGGGAGATAATGAATGAATGAATATAAGAATGTTGGGTTTCTCTCAGCACTAGGGATTCCTGGTTCGAATCCCTATCTGGGTGGCGTTTCCTTGTTCTCCCCGTGTCTGTGTGGGTTTCCTCCGGGTTCTCCGGTTTCCTCCCACAGTAAAAAAACATGGATCATGTCAATTGAATTCTCCAAATTGCCCCATTTAGAGGGTGTGTGTCTGTGTGTGTGAGTGAGTGTGTGCACAGTGATAGATTGGCGTCCTGTCCTGGGTGTATCTGTCCAGCGCCCGAAACGTTCTCCCCTGGATGGGCATGGGGAACCCCCACACAACCCTAAGATAGGATAAAGCGGGAGATAATAGATGAATGGATGGAAGAAAGTTTTCTGTCACGCACATCTTGTTCCTTTATTATTTGTAAATATGTAACTACTGTTTATGAATTTTCATACATTATTTTAATGCTGAATAGTTTTATGAGCGTGTTTATGCTTTTCATACACAGCTGATGTACACAGGGCTGGATGAAAATGCTGATTGGACGGGTGAGTAAACAATTTATGGTTCATTTGGTTCTTCCGCTAAATCCTGTCCTAACAATTTACATTATCTGCTTTGCTGTAAGACAGAATAAACAAAAAAAAAAACAAGTTCTCAAATCTGATGTCTGACCCCCAACCAGCCTTTTCAGTCTGCAGCTCTGCCTCGTCAATCAGCCGGCACATGAAAGCCTTGTCCAACCCAAGCATGCCCTGTTGTGCTTCACATGCTGGGATGGGACTCCTCTTTATTTGCAGATGGCTTTGGGGTAAAGTGTCTCCTGCTGACTTTACGCTAATGAATCGACGTAAAATTTTTGTCTGCTATTAATCTATATCCCTGACCTTCCGCTGTCCTGGCCGTCGTAACACAAAGTGTATGGGTGCAGATGCCCCTCGCCTCGGCACCCTGACAGATGAAAACCTGCAGCTGTCAGAATCCCCGTAGATTTACAGTGAGGCTCCACTGTTGCTCTGATTCGTACCAGATGGCTTTCCTCCTCCTGTTCTTCTCTCGCAGTTCAAAACGCTTTTTTTGGAGTTAAAAAGAAAAAAAAAGAAAACGCCACAGCAGCATGAGATCAGTGGAAAAATCTGAGCTCTGGCCCAAATGTCGCTCTCATGTAATAGGACTTTAGGACAGGAACTGAGCCTGTAGAGGGAGGACTGGCTAATTCTCCCCACTTGCCACCAGGCAACCGTCGTCCTGCAAAACAAAAACATTCAGCCGTCACACACTCAGTCATTTACACACCTGCACATATACTGAATGACAGCATGCATCATGGCTGACAGGTCGCACACACACACACACACACACACACACACACACACACACACACACTTTACATAGACTTCATTCATTTAACCTTAATAAGAATCTAACCATTCAACGAAATTCCACTTTAAAAAAAGAATGTCTTATTTTGTGAAGACCAGCTTGAGGTCCTTACGTGAGCAGGAGCTGTAGGCTTGTGGTTAAGGAACCAGCCTTGCAATCCCCGGTTTGATTCCCAGTCCCACCAAGGTTTTATTTCATTTACATTTGATCATTTATTGGACGCTTTTATCCAAAGCGACTTACAAGGTGAGCACAGGGTTCATCACAACATCCCTGCAGTAATGAGGGTTAAGGGTCTTGCTCAAGGACCCACATTGGTATCTTCAGCGGACCTGGGATTTGAACCCCCAACCTTCAGATTGATAACCCAACACCCTAACCACTGAGCTACCATGCCCTCTATTATAGCTAAAGTGTCCTTGGCAAGGCTCCTAACCCTAAGTGCTCTCATGCAACACGGCCCACCGCTTCAGGCACGTGTGCTCACTTCACTCAGTGTGTGTGCATGTGTGTGTTTCACTGCATGGATGGTTTAAATGTGGAGGACTAATTTCTCTATTGGCGAAATAGATCACTTTACATTACATGTATGAGTTTACAGGCTTTGTTCCCCACAGCATTCTATATAACAGGTTCTCTCTCACACACACATGTGCACACACATAAGCTTTTCATTTTCTGCAGCATTACCTGCATGTTTTTTTCTGCACTCCAGTGTATATAGGACTCATTAATGCCAGAGCTGAAACTCAGCGCAGACCCTTAACTCGAGGAAAATGTTTCAGGCTGGAGCAAGTTGCTCAATTTTTCCTTTGGCTTACCAGAAAAAAAAAAAAAAAGACAGGATGGATGTAGTGTGTTAAGCTCTGACACTGATTTGCTCTTATTCTTTAGATCGCTTCATGCTCTAGTTACCTCAATTCATGCTCACAGCAAAAAAAAAAAAAAAAACAACTACAACAAAACAGATTGGTATAATGAGGAGGGTGAGAGTTGAGCTTGTTGTACATCCACACATTGGTACTCCTTGGTTGCTTCGCAGCCACAATAGCCTCCATTTCTTGAAAATCTTATTACAATATATTGTAGAGGATCTGTGGATCTATGGATGGATTGGAGAGTGTCTATAGAGTATCTATCTCTGCTTATTCACCCAGAAGAGCGTTCGTAAGGACAGATGATGATGGACAGGAGAACCTGGCATGCAGTCTCTGTTGTCCTTCATTCTTATATCTGATGAGGTTGTGATCAAGGCTCTCTCCAGGCCAGTCATGTTCCTCCACCACATGTTTTTCTTCGTGTTCCTGACCCTTCTTTGTGCAGTGTGGGAGTCGTTTGATGTTTCAATGTGACAATGACTTACTCCACACATTGGCGGCGCTGTTTCTCTTCCTTAAAAATCAAAGGGACTCGTTGGAGTTCTCTCTCCCCCATTTTGGCTCAGAGTGAGGTCAGGTTGACGGTCTGGTTCTGAAAAGAAGCAGATGTTTGGAAGGCTCCTCCATCCTGCAGTGGGAATGCAGAAACAAAATGCCTCATCAAACGTCTCTTTCCCTCGATGTCCTTTTCCATCTGACTCGTTTTACAATCTAGAGACCTTTCGCACCCTTTTTCTTTATTTTTGGATTCTTTTACAAAAATATCTATGCTTAAGAAAACGGTTCTGTTCTGTACAATTCCTTGTATCAAGACTTTCTAGAATAACTCCCAGTAGAACGCTTTGTGCTTCCTCTGTAATCTGTTTGAACCTTTTATTCAAATAAACATTCACATAAAATACAGAAGATAGTGACTTATATATGTTAAAACAGAATTTTGTTGAGTACCACGTGGTCACCGATGGCCCACTGATGGGTGATTTTACATAGAGCGTCATTCAACACCTTCCAGATGTGGCACAGAGGTGTTATTACAAGGGAAGATCTCGTTGTTAAACTTATAATCGTGCATTTAGAAAATGATTATTATTATTATTATTTCATGGTGGCACGGTGGCTTAGTAATTATCATGTTCTCCCCTCAGCACTAGGGATTCCCGGTTTGAATCCCCATCTGGGTGGAGTTTCCACATTCCCCCTGTGTCCGCGTGGGTTTCCTCTGGGTTCTCCGGTTTCCTCCCACAGTCCAAAAACATGGATCTAGGTCAATTGAGTTTTCCAAATTGTCCCATATAGAGTGTGTGTGTGTGAGTGAGTCTGTGTCCAGTGATAGATTGGTATCCTGTTCTGGGTGTATCTGCCCAGCGCCTGAAACGTTCTCCCCTGGATTATAAAATTGTCACTTTATTTTAGAATAAACAAAAATGTCAAATAAAATGAAAATTGACCAAGTGACCCTTTGGGAAAAAAGTGCACGTAATTATTTATTACTTCAATCTATTTAATCAGCGTATTTAACTTATTTAAGTGTTACTATTATATCACACCCAAAGTCACTAAAGTAAAAGTTGAATTCGTTAGTTTTTGCTCATGTCCCATCTCCAGCGTGGCTTAAAATGGCTGAAGACATGGGAACAGCTGAGCTGTGCGTCTTGTAAATGCCTGCAGTGGGGAATGGATGAAGTTCGATGCTGAACTCCACCTCCTCCTCCTCCTCAGAGCTGCTCAGGCTTTCAGGCGCTCCGTTTGGACCTGCGCGCTGAGCGGACGCGCCTTCCCGCCGCTCTCATCCACCGTCCCTGCGTTTAATCCCTGCTCATTGTTTCACCCCTGAGTCCTATCCCTTCAGTCCCCGCGGCGCACGGGTATCGTGCAGGAAGGAGCCGGAGTGCGGAGCTGCCATGGCGTTCAACGCGCTCCTCTTAACGGCTGCATTGCTCAGCTCGATGTGGACAGGGCTGCTCGCTCAGATCAACAAGTTCACAGGTACGTTTAATTAATTTATCTTATTGTTGCTTAAGATGGTATTTTAAATTTGTCTTTGGAAGCCGTTTGGTTGGAAACGCGCTTCTGTCCATGCCGCGCTCGAGCGCTTCCCTTTGGTGCGTTTGCACACCGGTGCAACTGCGCACTGACTTTACTGTTTATAATACACAAACTTTAGTTTGCTATTTAGTGTGGAATTTAAGATCTTATTGAAACTGTAGCTTTGATCTTGCATGGTGCGGTGCCACAGGCCTGTGCGTAAATGCGTAAACGTGCGTAAAAACAAAGCTGACGCGTAATTAATGTATAATAAGAACATGATTACAGCATATAATGTGCAATTAAATTTATTAATATGATGTATAATATCACCCTGTACTCGGGACTGCAGAGGGAATGCTGTTTATGGCTTCTTCTGTTTATCTTGATGAAGTAAATTGAAAGTCTGACATGTTCGTGACATGATGCAGGTAATTTCAGATTACAGGTGAGGTTTTGTGGACCCCGTGACCTTCCTAAATCTAAAAGTACTAAGTAACTAACTAATTAACAGGCCTCAAATAAAATAATTTTTTTTTTTTTTATAAAGACATAAATCATGTTAGATTTGAGAAGTTCATACAGTTGTTGGTTAATTAAAAATGTAGCAGTACCTTAATGATTTACAATTCTAAAGGATCACGTGATTTGATCACATGACCCACAGTTTTGGGTCTGGTTGGGTGGTGGGTGGGAGGGCCTGGGGTTTGTTTTGGTTAGGATCAATATCATGTATAATAACAGGAATATTTATAATTTGGTCGACGGTGGTACTGGATATGGAAATCGGAGCAACGGTGGTCACATTATGGAAAGAAACCAATGTTCTCCTGATGTTTTAGAATTGTTGATCAGTACATGGCTTTTCTCTGATTGTAGGTGTTGGCAAGAGGATGTACAGATGTGACATCTAGTTGTTGTGTTGTGTTGTGTGTGTTGATGTATCCCTTTAGTAGCTAGAGGAGTTGTAGCAGTGTGGATGTGACTTAATCACATGTTCTAGCTGATGCTACTCTGCAGTAAATGTTGGAACATGTAAGTACAGTGACTTGTTGGAGGAAGCATATGCAGGTGTGATGCAGTTAAGGAGTTCTACATGATGCATCTCTCTATCAGTATGGAGTACAGTACCATTGCAACAGTTCTTTTGACTCCATTATCTGTTTCCTCCACTTACCATAGAGATGGCGGTTGTAGTTTTACAGAACAGGTATCATTTGGGTGGTGGATTGTTTATTGTCAGTTCTGCAGTGACACTAATGTGGTGAGGGGGGTTTTAGTGCAGCAGTGCTGCTGGAGTTTCATTTCTCCACCTCAGTGACACTGCTGGGATAGGACTAATGCACCCACCAAATAACCCCTGCTCTGTGGTGGTACTATTGGGATTCTGACCATTAGAACAGAGTAAAGGGGACGTACACAGTATGTACTGTAGAACAAACAGATGGACTACAGTCTGGAATTGCAGAAGTTCATCTTCACTGGAAGTGGAACTAAGAACATGGACAATAAGTGTAACAAGATTGGGGTGTGTCCAGACTTTTGCCTGTTACTGTACTTCATTGTCTCAAAAGGATGTGTGGTTGACTTCGTGATGTTGGATAAACTATGTTTTTAGTACCACATTAACCCACTTTGTGCATCTTGATCTGGAGAAGGAAATGTCCAAGATCCTGAGCTCTAACGCCTGAGTGACCAATCAGCTGCCAGATATCAGTTTCCAATGCAATGCTTTTAATGTGCATCTAACTCACTATTACTATTATTTCTTTATCATTTATGATATATTTGCTATAAATAACTCTGTCAGGTGCAACAGAAGTGATTTCTGACATCTTCAGGTACAGTTTGGCTTCTTATTAAACCTCTTTTAAGAACGTTCTTTAACAGTGTAAAGTACCTCAAGGTGTACCACCCAATTGACAAGCAATGTACCTCATACAAGTATAAGGCCATGCTTACTTTTGGGCCACATTTTTCTCACAGGTGCCAAATAATGTCTATAAAAACATACAGAGCTTACTGTATTGGATTCCCCAATGACCTCGTGTACATTAAGACATGGTGTGATTTATTTAATTAACACCAAAATGCTTAACAGAATTCCCACACTTCAAAACATAAAAAAATCTATCAGAAGGGGAAAAAGCTATTACAACTTATAGCCACCAGGGGTGTGAGGGACCGTAATAAGACACAGGGTTTTGAAAGGGGAAGTCCTGACAGTATTTGAGGAGACGCTGTATCCTGTTGTACATTATATGAACTGTTTAGGATGCGCTGTATTATTTGTAACTACAATCACAATAAAATTAAATAACAGGAATTAAAGTAACGTACTTTGATAAACATGTTGACACAGGGGCACATGGTTAGTACGTCTGCCTCCCAGCGCTGGGGATCCGGGTTCGAATCCCAATCTGGGAGTTTCCATGTTCTCCCTGTGTCTGTGTGGGTTTCCTCTGTGTTCTCAGGTTTCCTCTTACAGTCCAAAACCATGGATTCAAGGTGAATTGGATTATATAAAGTGCCTCTATAAAGTGTGCGTGTGTGCCCAGTAGTGGATTATTTATATATATATATATGTATATATAGGGCGGCACGGTGGCTTAGTAGTTAGCATGTTTTCCTCTCAGCACTGGGGATTCCCGGTTCGAATCTCCATCTGGGTGGAGTTTCCATGTTCTCCCCGTGTCCGCATGGGTTTCCTCTGAGTTCTCCAAATTGCCCCATATAGAGTGTGTATGTGTGAGTGAGTGTGTGCTCAGTGGTAGATTGACGTCCTGTCCTGGGTGTATCTTCCCAGCGCCTGAAACGTTCTCCCCTGGATGGGCATGGGGAACCCCCCCACGACCCTAATATGGGATAAAGCAGAAGATAATGAATACATGAATATATATATATATATATATATATATATATATATATATATATATATATATAGATAGATAGATAGATAGATAGATAGATAGATAGATAGACTATAATTCATTTAGCTCATTAAGAAAAACAAATATATAACCAAACAAAACAACATCACTAAAATGTAATTTTAAGTATTAGTACAGCACAGTAGCATAAATTATCTCTCCACCAATCACTGGTGATTAAATCACATAGAGGTGGTGAGACAGCTTTTGTTGCTTTTTGGTGATTGTAGAGTATATAAATCTCTGCAGAGTCCTAAAAAGTAAGTATGTGGTAAATATTGTGGTTATCACATTTCCTTTCCCAATGTATTACATCTCATCTTCACTTTTGGAATTTCCCCATTGCAGGACTTTTAAAGGTATCATCATCATCATTAAAAGCAACAGTGTTGATTTGTATAGACACACACACAAACACATGTTCACCCTTAGAATTAGGTTTGCATTTTCACTTGTCTGACTGAATTCTCTTCCTCCTGCAGAATGCCCTGCGGACCTGTTCTTTGTTCTCGACACATCCGAGAGTGTTGCGCTCAGAATAAAACATCCCGACTTCTACATCGGTCAGATCAAGGACTTCACCAAGCTCTTTATCGATGAACTTCAAGAGATGTATGTAAAACTAATGGAGCCAGCACTTTACCACACAGTGAATGACATGGTGTCATATTTGCTGATATAAAGTCTCATTGGGATTGTTATCAAATGCACAGCGGAGCTCATTTAATAAATAATAAAGGAGATTTTGAGCTTCATACTGAATCAGAACGGAGAGTATTTCTCTTTCTTTGTTATCAGCTCCCACCAATGCAGCCGCGAAGTGACATGGAACAGCGGAGCTTTGCACTACAGCGATGAGGTCAAGCTGATAAGTGGTTTGGTGGATTTGAAAACGCAGCGGGTTCAGCTTAAACAAGCCATCGACACCATCAAGTACATTGGCAAAGGAACATACACTGACTGTGCCATCAAGGAGGGTATCGCCGAGGTTCTCAGAGGGTACGTAAACATGTGCATGTATTTTAAAGGGTTCTAGCATGTTTCTTTTATACTGTAAGAATGCATGTCATGGGCGGCACGGTGGCTTAGTGGTTTAACATGTTCTCCTTTCAGCACTAGGGATTCCAGGTTCGAATCCCCATCTGGGTGGAGTTTCCATGTTCTCCCCTTTTCCGCGTGGGTTTCCTCCGGGTTCTCCGGTTTCCTCCCACAGTCCAATAACATGAATCAAGTCAATTGAGTTCTCCAAATTGCCCCATATAGAGTGTGTTTGTGTGAGTGAGTGAGTGTGTGCCCAGCGATAGATTGGCGTCCTGTCCTGGGTGTATCTTCCCAGCGTCCAAAACGTTCTCTCCTGAATGGGCATGGGGAACCACCCCGCGACCCTAATATATGATGAAGCGGAAGATAATGGATGGATGGATGGATGGATGGATGGATGGATGGATGGAATGTGTGTCATGCATATAAACACCTTTTCATTAGTCAAGGTGAACTGGCGGCTCTAAATTGCCCCCATCTAAATTGTCCATTTGTATGGCGTGTGTCTGTGTCTGTGTGTGTGTAGGGGGGGGTGGATGGGTGTAAGGCCAGGGATGGAATAGCACCCTGTACTGGGTGTATCTGCCCAGCGCCCGAAACGTTCTCCCCTGGATGGACATGGGGAACCCCCCACGACCCTTGTAGAGGATTAATTGGAAGATAATGGATGGATGGATATTTATATATGGTTGTAAGGTAACAAGCTTTTGTGTGTGTTGCCAGGGGTTCGTATTACAATGAGAACAAGTACATAGTGGTTGTTACAGATGGTCACCCCATCAGTGGGTATAAGGAGCCCTGTGGAGGGATACAGGATGCTGCCAATGAAGCCCGGCAGCATGGCATCAAAGTGTTCTCAGTGGCCATCACTCCTGAGCAGGCGGTAATATGACAGTCTGCACATAAACACCTTCACACGATGTGTCAACAATGGAAATCATATGGTTTATGTATTTATAAGCTTTTATGAACACTCATAACTGAGTAATACCGATTTAATGCATTTCTGTTAATATCGAAAGCCATGGTTTGCCTGTAACCTGTGTTTTTTCTCTTAAAGGACACTCGGTTATCGATAATTGCCACAGATATGAGGTACAGGCAGAACTTCACTGCCGCAGACGACACGAGGTCCAGCCAGATGGACACCATCCGTACCATCGTCAACATGATTGTGAGTTCACATATAGACTCTTCATAGGTTCATGAGCTCATAAGATGAGGTGTTGTGTATAATTAATTATAATTATAATTATCATAATTATGTATTAATACCCTGTAATAATGTATTGTTACTAAAATTTTATCATAAGTATTGGGTCACATCTCTCAATTATTAAATTCCGGGGTTACATTCAGTCCCACTGCTACAGATCTATAAAATAAAACACCTTTATTCCTCCAGCTTTGTGGGAATAGTTTAGGGAAGGATCTTTTTTTGCTCCATCATGTCCATTAAGTGCTTAGCATGTCCGCACTGCGATGCTGGGATTCCAGGTTCAAATTCTGATTTAGTTGAGTTCCAATGTTCTCCCTGTGGTTCTGTCCATGTGGGTTTCCTTCCGGTTCTCTGACTACAGTTCTAAAATATGGATTCACGGTAAATTAGCTGTTCTAATAGTGTGTGATGTGTGATTAAGTGTGTGTCTAGTGATAAATTGGGCCCTGAACTGTTTTCCCTTAAATGGGCATGGGGAATCCCGTCACCGCACGACCCTAGTAGAGGATAAAGTGGAAGATGATGAAATGAGACTGTTAGGATTCAAGGATTTTTATTGTCACATCACCTAGTACTGGGGTACTGGTGAGTGAAAAACTTATGAGCAAGCGCCCACAACTGTGCAAAAAAAGCAATATTTACAAATATAAGAAAGAAAATTTACAATAAATTTGAAATAATTTTAAAATATAAAAATTTTAAATATAAAATATCAAAAAAGGTATGTTAAGTTTTAACCTCAATACTAATTCAACACCTTTGGGATGAACTGGAATGGAGATTGTGGACCAGGCTCTCCTATCCATCAGTGTCCAACTTCAGAAATGCACTTCTGAATGGATGTGTGTGTGGATGCAGTAATTCCTGAAAATGAGGAAACCTCTTAAAAATGTTATTAATTCTTTTGTAAGTGTGATATAAGATGGAAGGTGTCCCTGTACATTTGTCCATACAGTGCATGTCATGCAACACAAGCTTACTACTAACCCTGATGAGAATGACTGTCTTAAAGAAAAAAATGGACACAGTGTCAGACAGAATACAGAGAAGGGTTCAAATTCAGCTCCCGCCAAGTTTCCACTATAAGGCTCTTTCTCATAGCTATTAATTCAAGCCCTTCAGACTGCTGTGTTATGGTTTCTGTGAATGTCACTGCAGTGTCATGCACATCTGAATAAAGTTGCAGCTGCTAGATTTCACCCTCAGCTCCTTTATAAGCATCTGTGTTCATGCAAGTGAAGCCAGGAATCTACAATCTCATTAAAAGTTCATTGGGATGAATGAACAGGGTTTAAATATGGAGCCGGATCTGTCTGCATGTCATATGTTTATCTTAAGGCTCATACGGTCCCAACATTAATTACTCTGAGAATATTGCATTAGCAGTAAAAAGGTGCACATGTCATTATGATCGCAAAGACACACAGGCACGCCCTAAAAAAGCTGCGTGGTGTACGGTTGACTGTTTGCCTAAAGATCTCTTAAAAAGGTTTAATCAAGCAAACGAACACAAAGTCGAGTTCTTGTTCGTATCCTTTTTTTCCCTTTTTTTTTAAAATATATTTTTATTGGCGCTACATAATAACTTACTTACAACCACAATAACAATGAACATATTCCACTTTTTCTCTTAAAACAAACTACCCCCACACAGAAAATAAAAAAATATATATTTTGAAATTATACACCAGAATGTCTTGATCGTGTCCTTAGTATTTATTTCTGTTCTGATTAAGTAAAAGCTAATAACTCATCTGTTCTCTCTCTTTCAGGGCAATGAAACGATTGACGTGGTAAGTTTCTCTATTTCACTAATGCTAATAAAATATATATATAAAAAAAAAATATATATATATATATATATAATTTTTTAAAATTATTTTTATTATTAAATAATTAAATAATTAAATTATAATAAAAAAAATAGTAGTAATGCTGTAAAGCGGTATGTCATTTCTCCGCCTCTCTCTTTCACAGTGCTGTTCTGTCGACTGTGTAGTAAGTATTTACACTAAAATCTCCTTATTAAAACTTTAGTATTAGCACATGTGTGAGTGTGGACTGCTTCAGTCTAAATTACTGATAATGTTCTGTTCTCCTCCGACAGGCTGATCCTGGACCTGTTGGCCCTGAAGGTGAAAAAGGAAGCAAAGTAAGTATATTCATTAAAATCAATCTGTTATGTTTCACTCTTTATAAATAAAATGTGTTTATTGTGGTGTTGGCTCACAGGTTTTATTAAAAACAAGGTACAGTGGAAAAATTTGGGCTCAGATCATTTATACTAACTTTCTTGTTGTCTTTTCACAGGGGGAGCCTGGTAGGCCAGGATTGCCGGGGGAGAAAGGAGAAGTTGGACCTGATGTTAGTATTGAAAATTTACAGGACATAAAGTTTCTATAGTTAATTATATTATCCAGATTATTGGGCTGGTTGGTGGAACTGCTGCTTTCATTAACCTCCTGCACAGACAATGAACACAGACAAGCCACCAGTGGGATCCATTACCTCAGCTGCTCCCCTGGCTCCATAACATTATAACACAGATCCTTTGGTCTGAAAGTCATTTTTTTTAAATTGACATTGAAACTTTTGCAACTAAAAAGTTGCTTTAACCCTGACCTGGAGTCGCCCTCATCACTGTCCTCGGATCTTTTGATTTAATTACATAACAGATCAACTCTGTGAACCATTGTCATTAGTTTAACTGTTAGTAACAGAACTTTAGTTGAGTTATTCAGTAGCTCGTGTGTTTTCCTCTGTGGTGTAGCTTAATGTTTAAGTGTTAGTACTCTTGAGTGTTCGGGGTGATTCAGTGTCTGTAGTGGTTGAATGTTCTGCCCGGGTTCACCCTGTACCGCTGTGTAATGTGAAAAGTATGAGAAATTATCAAACACTCCAGATCCCATCACTTAGAGCTCCTGCAGCTGTTACTGTAAAAGTAACACTAAGCTTGTTTGCTCATAAATCTACACACACACACACACACATATACATATACACACACACACACAGACCTGGAAGAAAATCAGCTACCCCATTAGACGGTGTATATTCACCAAGATGCAATTTCACTACAATTCAATACCACTGTTTATAACAACGTCAACCTAATGTAACTTATGGAATAGGGTTTATATACATAGATGATACAGAACAACTGTTTCCTCATTTTATCAACATCTTTCCACATTCAACAAATCTCTTTTAGTTTGCTAAAAAAGCAGTCAGTGCTGGTAGCTGTATATTCCGCAATAAACATTGATATATTGCTCTAAATTGCTGTATAAGTGACTCTTTGCCAAGCGAAGGATTGGCTCCGTGTCCATTTTCCCCTGGATGGGAATGGGGAACCCCCTGCAACGCTTATATAGGATTAGACAAAAAATAATAAATTATTGAATATATGATTGATTTTTGTATTTACCACTATAGACACCTTAAGGCTGGATGTGGCCCATCAGAGCTAAATAAATATCACCCATTATATCACAGTGTGTAACTGGTGGGTTGGTGTTAGGAGTCTATCATGAGCATTTGATTGCATGACCTTATTAATAATGCCAGTGTTTACCTAAAACTTGTTCATATATAATTATCGTTCTCCCTTTTAGGGTCGAGATGGTGATCCTGGTCCAGTTGGTTATCAGGGAATGAAGGTTTGTCCATGTAGTATTTACATATCTGCATTACATATGGGGTTGTGGTTTTGCCTACATGTTTTAAAGATTTGTTACTGGTCCTGTTTTGTTCTTTAGGGAGACCAAGGAGAACGAGGAGAGAAGGTGTGATGGCCGACTTTATTTCTCAAACATTCATGCTTTTTAAGGCGCTGCATGCTTATTTGACCTCGTTCTGTTTGTTCTTACAGGGAGAGAGAGGCCACAAGGGTTACAAAGTGAGGCTACAGTCGTGACTATGGACTGTCGTGTTATTTTTGATATAATTTAAATTTAATGCCCTTCATGTGCTGTTTTGACTTTTTGGGTTTTTTTTAGGGTGAAAAAGGACAGTCTGGAAGAAGTGGAATTGATGGGCGTAAGGTAAGAAAATACTTTTTTTTTTTTGATTGTGATGACTCTGTGGTTAATGTTCGGGATTCAAGCTCTTAGTCTACAAAGATTTAAAAATAGTTTTTAATTCCAGTTCAACAGAATTGCTAATACTGCCAGTTTTTGGACCAGTTTTTTTCATCTGAACCACGTACAGTACCAGTCAAAAGTTTGGCCACGCCTCCTTCTTGTTCCATTTCCTCCATTTATCACATAGATGGACTTTGTAGTTTTATAATTCCAGACTGTAGTCCATCTGTGTTCTGGTGTTTGTTAGTCCCCTGTTGGTTTTCTGTTCTCTGTTGGTCAGGAGCATCACAGAACAGGTATCATTTGGGTAGTGGATTGTTTATTGTCAGTTCTGCAGTGACACTGATGTTGTGAGGGGGGTTTTGTAGTTTCATTTCTCCACCTCAGTGACACTGCTGGGATAGGACTAATGCACCCACCAAATAATCCATGATCTGTGGTGGTACTATTGGGGTTCTGACCATTAGAACAGAGTAAAGGGGACGTACACAGTATGTACTGTAGAACACAAACAGATGGACTACAGTCTGGAATTGGAGAACTACAAGGTCCAAATCTTTGCCAGATGTGAACTAGAATAGAAGTTTAGTATATGTTGCCCATGAAAATATAAAATTTGCTCATTTGACAACCACCCTGTGTCTCAGTTGGTAAAAAGGAGCGGGCAGTATGGCATTTGTGACTGAGCTCAGTGATGCTTTTTAATCAGCAGTGAAAGGATCCAAATATTAAGAGTTTAAAAACATTTTTAAAGTCTCTGGTTACTATTTTAAGCCTGGCTGGTTGTTGTGTGCATTACGGAGTCTGCGGTGCAGAACTCATTCAGTTGGTCATTGTTTGGAGCAGATGGTCAAACAGACTGTGCCAGGTCATTAACGTGAAACTGATTGTTTAAATATGACAATAATCCTGCCTTAATGCATACGCACAGCTGATTGCATTAGATTTAGAGATATAACAGGGAAATGTGGAGGGCTTAACCATAGGAAGTCAAAGAAGTCAATAGATTCTGCCAGCGGTAATCAGAGTAATGCAGCTCTCCCAGACTTGTTGGCAGGAGTGGGGCAAATCTGCAGAGAGTAGACAGGACACGGGAAAAGACCAGGCAGTGTTGTGCAGGCGCCCCCACATGACATGGTGGGGGGTGTGTGTTAGTAGTGTGTTGTGTTGGTACGAGTGGATCAGACACAGCAGTGCATACAGTTGTCTGATCCACTCGTATCATCATCCACCACCTTAATAATACCTGCTCTATGAGGGTTCTGATCATCAGAGGACCGAGTAAAGGGGACTTACAGAGTATGTAGAGAAACAGAAGGACTACAGAATGGAATTATAGAACTACAAAGTCCATCTGTATGGTAAATGGAGTAGAGTTTGTAATTTCTAACATCAGCATTAAAATTCGTCATGGACTGTATGCGGAGATATGTCACGTTACACAAAGTTTAAATACCCCTGTGTTAGAAATGCCCCATGTGCAACATAAGCTGTGAAATGCCCCGCGACCCTACAGTATAAGTTCATCCTGTGCATCCATCTGACCTGCATTGCTCATCTGGAGGGTTGTTTGTGTTCTGTCATACAGGGCGAGCCGGGATTTGCAGGACTGCCGGGTTGCAAAGGGTCACCTGGCCTGGATGTAAGTCTAAACCTTTCCTCTATGTAAGCCATGTGTGAGCGAGGTGTGGCTGCTTTTGATTGGCTCACAGGGCCGTGTTCTTTTAAAGGAGAGCTGAACGAGCCAATGTAATCACTGCTGCTCTGCACTGTGACCTCACGAAACGACAGCTGACCGACCAGGTCCCTCTGAGTGTCCCCTCAGATCCACTCAAATCCCGAACTTATACTCTGGATAAATATTTAATCTGAGTTTAAATCGATGAATCTATTCAGTATTAACCACTTGTTTTATAATAAACAATATTTCTTAAAGTGCTGTTTCAGCAGTCTTTGTTTGGCTGAGCAGAGCTCATCCCCTTTTGACACTTCATGTTTATTGGCGCAAACAATGACGGACCCTCCCTTAAGCCTCAAGTCTGTCTATGTCTGTCTACGTAAAAACAGCTGTTTATACTCAACATGCAGCTGGAGGACAGGACTGAGGATGTTTGCTGTTCAAAAAGCCAAACATTTACCACTGCAGGGATCCAGGCCCCTGTCCAGGACTGAACTGTCCCAAAACGCTTTTTGCCTTATTTACATTCAATAATAGCAAATGTGTCGAGATATTTTTGCTGCTTCTCTGCAAGTTTTACTGCCTTTTTTTGTTGCATTTTTCTATTTAAGGGTCTGCAAGGGGAAGCAGGACCTAAAGGTGACCCCGGTCCGTACGGCCTGAAGGGAGCAAAAGTAAGACATGAATCTGAGGCTCCATCATTTATTACTTTTATTAAACAAAACTAGCAACTGATTTTAAACATACATACTATATGGATAAAATTATTAGGACACATTTTAATAATAATAACTGGATCTATAGGTTTCATTGAGTCACCGCTGTATGAAACCGAGCCATGTTCACAGTATGCTTACCTTGTGGAAACAGTTTGAGAAAGGTCACCAACTGTTTTCAGCTCACTGAATACATGGATGTCTGGAAGAACTTGACTGACCCGCACTGACCTCAAAATTGAACCTCATCAAACACCTTTGGGATGCACTCTAATGGAAGTTGTAAACTCATGAGTCACAAGATTATATTATATGTCTTCTCAGTCACGCTAATAAACCTGCAACTTAGAAAGGGATGTGATGTGGGTGTCCTAATACATTTGTCCATATAGTGGAGCATCAATACAATTGTGGTGGAGTATATTAAAATACTAAAAACTCAGAGAAAAATCCAAATGTCTGATTCTTTAAGGGTGATCCTGGATTAGACGGTGGACCTGGAAGAGCCGGTAACTATGGGCCACCTGGAGGAAAGGTAAAGTACAGTCCCACCATCTCAAGATTTTTGATTATTTTGAATATTAAAAGATAATAACTGTAATTACCATGTCACTCTCTTAATTTGCTTAGCACCATCATCAGAACATAAGTTCTGCATACATTAATGAACCATGACATTTAACACATCCCGATCGACTTTCGCAGGGCGACCGAGGACCGAAAGGCTCAAATGGAGACAAAGGAGAACGAGGGGATGATGTAAGTATTTAATGCCTTCATTTCGTTTGTTATTTAATTCTGTAAAACAGTAATTCTGTTTATATTGGAATAGTATGTGGTGTGATGTATAGATACGTATGCAAGTTGTTAAAAATAAACACCAAACAAAACTTCCACATCACTGAAATACAAGTTTCCTTTGTGCACAATAGCACTAAACTCTTTTTAATTCATCACTGGTGTGTGTTGCTGCTCGAACAATGTAGAGGTGGTGAGACATCTTTAGTCATTTCTTAAGATAAGATAAGGTCAGATAATCTTTTATTTGGCCCACAATGTGGGAAATTCACATTTCTCAGCAGCAGAAGTCACAGTAATTGGGAAAGATACATTCATTCATTATCTTCCGCTTTATCCTATATAAGAGTCGCGGGGGGGTTCCCCATGCCCATCCAGGGGAGAACGTTTTGGGCGCTGGGCAGATACACCCAGGACAGGGCGCCAATCTATCGCTGGGCACACACTCACTCACCACTCACACAGACACACACAAACACTCTACCTGGGGCAATTTGGAGAACTTAATTGACTTGATCCATGTTTTTGGACTGTGGGAGGAAACTGGAGAACCCGGAGGAAACCCACGCGGACACGGGGAGAACATGGAAATTTTACCCAGATGGGGATTCGAACCGGGACTTTTTTTGGGAACACACACACACACACACACACACACACACACACAGAGTATTTCGTCTTCTATCCATCCATCCATTATCTTGGGGTTTCCCATGCCCATCCAGGGGAGAATGTTTCAGGCGCTGGGCAGATACACCCAGGACAGGACGCCAATCCATCGCTGTACACACACGCACTCACACAGACACACTCTATATGGGGCAATGTGGAAAATTCAATTGACCTTGATCCATGTTTTTGGACTGTGGGAGGAAACCGGAGAGCCCGGAGGAAACCCACGCGGACACGGGAAGAATTCGAACCTAAATCCCTAGCACTGACAGGAGAACATGCTAACCACTAAGCCACCGGGACAGTATTTTGTCTTGTTTATATATATTTAATAAAAATAAATGTAATTTCTTAGAGGTTCTAATTGAAATGGTCACTGACAGCATATCAGAACATCAGTACTGCAGCTGACCGCAGCTGGACTGGCAAGCAAATAGATAATGAGGTGTAAATTTCCCTGAGGTTTTGCGAAAAAAATAAAGAATAACAATAGATCTGCTATGGTTACATTTTCAGTATTAAGTATATGATACTGTACACAGTGCTGGTTCGGAAAACAAACATGGCTGCTACAGAAACAGTATCTATGCCTTTGGACAAAAAAATTCCCTTGTGATTTTATATAATGATACAATATTTGCTGGTTCTACAGGGCCCAACGGGACAGGACGGCCCAAAAGGAGAGAGAGTAAGATTACAATCTATCTTTGGCTGCTATTATAATATATAAATAAATCCCTGGATTATTGTTTGTAAGGTATTCCATGTATAATCATTAAAATATTCTCATTTTATAGGGCATACCAGGAGAGAAAGGGGAACAGGGTTCTCGAGGAAACAGAGGGCCTCGGGGAGATCCTGTAAGTTGATTTAATTTATCGTATAAAAATTAAAATCCGACCAGGTAGAAGATGGTAATAATGGGTTAATCCGATTATGTCCGAGTTGAATCATGTGATGTCACTTTATCTTCGCAGGGTGAAAAAGGACTTTGGGGTGACCAAGGACGAGAAGGATCATCAGGAATCCATGGTGAACCGGTGGGTAAAACATGACCTTTTAATTATTCAGTTTCTAAGCAGGTTATTCAGTCAGGCTTTTGAGAGGAGCTGATGCCTATCCCAGCTCGTTGTAGTGCAGATGCACAGACAACAAAAATACAAATTAGCACTTTACTGTCTCCAACTCACCTTCTGTGAGAGAAAAAACAAGCTCTTAGAGGGAACTCCCAAACAGGAACAAACCAAACTTCACACTGGAAGAGACTTGAGTCAAACGCAGGATCTTCTTGTTGTGAGGTAAAGATGCTGTCCTGCCATCTTGCCTCCAAACATCACTGTCTAATTTTAACCAGGCATTAGGAAACGGTCCATCCACTCTATCCTATTTAGCTCCACCCAGCAGTTTTCCATCCATCCATTATCTTCTGCTTTATCTTCTATTAGGGTCGTGGGGGGGTTCCCCTTGCCCATCCAGGGGAGAACATTTCGGGCGCTGGGCAGATACAACCAGGACAGGGTGCCTTATCAATTACTGGGCACACACTCACTCACACACACACTCTATATGGGGCAATTTGGAAAATTCAATTCACATTGAGCCATGATTTTCGGACTGTGGGAGGAAACCAGAGAACCCGGATGAAACCCATACGGACACGGGGAGAACATGGAAACCCAGATTGGGATTCGAACCGGGAATCTCTAGTGCTGAGAGGCAAACATGCTAACCACTAAGCCACTGTGTCGCCCCAGAAGTTTTCATATTTTAACAATACATAAGGTTTTGTTTTAAACACAGATTTATTTTTATTGGTGTAAAGCTAAAAAAAAAAAACTGGGAAATTGGGAACTGGAGGGAGGTGTGTGTCTGAAGTACATACAGAGTCTGCATGTACATGTTTAACTGCGTAAGTCTTTAAGATTGAAAAGCATCGAATGGTAAACCTAAAGTCTGAGCTCATAACTCAGGCATGTTGTGAGCCCCTCGACTCCTGCAAAGTCCCAGATGTTGCTGCAAGGTGTAGGAGGAAGGCTGAAAAACAAAGACATGTGCTCAGATGAACACGCTGATTAGAGCCGTTCAGCAAACAAAATGTAGGTCTCGAAATATAGACTTGTAAATATTCCTAGAAAAACTCCTCTATAACCCTAATCATGCCCAGCTGCTGGAGAATATGGTTTAGGTGGAACCCCACTGAATTAGGAAGCTATCCAAGTTAAAATTGTGGAGGGAACTGTAGCCTGCCCGGTTCTGCTGTGTCTCAGATGTACGGTGTCTCAGATGTACTGACCCGGTGGTGCAACCTGTAATTTCATGACTGCAACACTTCATGCATTGTGCTCAGATAAATGAGTAATTGCATAGCATTTATTTGCACAGAGACGCTCAGAATAAAGGCTGATGTTTGCTTGGGAACAATCATCAAAGGATGATAGTCACATATTTACAGAACTCCCACATTTTCACTGCAGTTGTTTTGCAGATGTGGATGCCAGACTTGTGTCTCAGACTTGTTTCGGGTTCATGTGCCTGGCTTTAATTAATATTCTGGTCATTTTAACTTCGCTCCGCCACTTCATGGCACTCCATACTCACTCGGTTACATTATTAGGTACACCTCATTACATTGTTTCTATAGTAATTGAGCATTTAGACCAATAAATGAAATCATTGTTAGTTTTATTATTATAACCTGAAGTCACAAAGTCACATACTTTGCCTTTATATAATGAAGAACTTCTACAATAGAGAATAAGTATAGAAAGTAGACATGAGGTGTATCTAATAAAGTGGGCGGTAAGTTTTATATATGACAAAAAGACGCGCTGCAACAGCCAACCGACCTTCATGTCTTTATTGTATATGCTGGACTTCCCACATCCCAGATGTTCCTAACTAAAGTCCTTGCTTATATTGTCCAGACTCACATGCAGCACTCTGTTTGTGTAATGGTTCTATAAACTGATGTTACTCCACTGTGGGTGGATGGAAAGAAACGGGTGGAAATCAGATTTTTGATTTGTGAATTAAAAAGCCAGTGGTACGGACACAGCCACTGATATGATTCTGCTCTTTCAGCAAAAGACTTTCTGTTGAGTCATATGTACATTTGCGGTTTATGACATAATCCAAACGAAGTTTCAGTAAGTTCTCAAGGCTTGTCATGAATGGACTTGGGTGTTCCGTTTTAGGTTCAGTGTTCCCTTAGGATGATATAGATAGAACATGAAGTGTAGACTTTATTAAATAACTTCCACAGCTTTAATTAAATAGAGGGCTCGGCCAAAAAGAAAACTTTGCATGCTCTCGTTTTGCACTGGACATAATTTAACAGTGATTATAGTGCACAGTGGCCATGGCATTGTTTCAGAAACCTAACACACTCTTACAACTTAAAGCTCTTTAAAGTCTTAAAGCTCTTTAAAAGGTCAGGAGTTGTGTGGTGCGTGAGTTTTCATGCATCCTAAATTGCTTCTTCATAAGAGCTTGAAGAGTTTTGGCATTGTCGTTCTGGAATATGCCATCAGGGAGAATGTAGTGATGGTAGATGTTGGGCTGTCAAGTAAAAAGCTAAGTATTTAAACCATTATTTATGTTACTGGTCATTAAACTGCCTACAGTCATCCCAACTTGATTGTTGGGAGTCGGCGTCCAGGGTCAGGCATGAATGGTACAGCCGGCAATGAAGGGTCTTGATCCTGCACCCTTCAGATTAATCTTTTAAAGTCTCTTAAAGTGATCTCTTTTGCCTGTTGTACTTTATACAGAGAGGAATTCATCCTCCACATTTAACCCATCCATGCCCATGCAGTGAAACACACACTGAGTGAAGTAAGCACACGTGCCTGGAGCGGAGTGCAGCCCTGAATATGGTTCTTAGGGATCAATTGGGTTTAGATGCCTTGCTGAAGGGCACCTGAGCCAGAGTACTTGGTAGGACCGTGAATCGAACCGAGGACCTTCAGGTTGTAAGGATCGTTCCTTACCACAAGCCTACGACTGCCCCAAAGCTCTAACCACTGAGCTACCACACCCCATTAACCTTAACACTTTAAGTGCTGTACCATAGCTGACATTGTACTCTGAACCTATCCATCAATTTTAAGTGATACATGTAGTTTGCTTTCAATTAAAGAATCTGCAACATACATAGTGATGTCATCACATCATACTGAGCTTAAATTAAATTATGTTTATATAATAGATGTCTTGGGGCAGCACGGTGGCTTAGTGGTTGGCATGTTCTCCTCTCAGCACTAGGGATTCCTGGTTCCAATCCCAATATGGGTGGAGTTTCCATGTTCTCCCCGTGTCTGCGTAGGTTTCCCCCGGGTTCTCCGGTTTCCTCCCACAGTCCAAAAACATGGATCAAGTTAAACATGTAGATGCAGACTCTGTATGTACTTCGGACACACACCTTCCTCCAGTTCCCAATTTCCCATTTTTTTTTTATCGCTTTACACCAATAAAAAATAAATCTGTGCTTAAAACAAAACCTTATGTATTATTAAAATATGAAAACTTAAAAGAGGTTAGCATGTTCGCCTCTCAGCACTAGAGATTCCCGGTTCGTGTGGGTTTCTTCCGGGTTCTCCGGTTTCCTCCCACAGTCCAGAAATCATGGCTCAAGGTGAATTGAATTCTCCAAATTGTCCCATATAGAGTGTGTCTGTGTGAGTGAGTGTGTGCCCAGCGATGAATTGAAGCTCTGTCCTGGGTCTATCTGCCCAGCGCCCGAGACGTTCTCCCCTGGATGGGCATGGGGAACCCCACCGTGACCCTAATAGGATAAAGCGGAAGATAATGAATGGATGGATAATAGATGTCTTATAATCTTTAAAAAATATGGAAACACACATTAGACTATACAATATTCATATATACAATATACAATATACAATATATACAATAAACAAATTTATACAAAGATACTTTGGATAAAATTATATACTGTACTGATGTAACACACATATCAATAATTCTTTTATAGGGTGAACCTGGAAAACCTGGGGTTCCAGGTTACCGTGGTGATGAGGGTCTTCAAGGACAGGAGGTGAGCAGTTCCCTGGCTTTCCTCTTGGATTATGGTTTATATATTAATAGCACAAAAATATACAAAGGTCACATTTTTTCTATCTGCTTTAGGGGCCAAAAGGACCCAGAGGAATCAAAGGAGCTCCCGGAGACAGAGGACTGATGGGAGAGAGGGTGAGTTCTGCTTCCATTTGTGTTTAAAATTAATATTTACAAAAAAACTGATATGTATTCGGTTATTTCATAAGGGACCACCAGGAGCCCCGGGAAATGGAACCGAGGGTTGTCATGGTTTTCAGGTGGAGATTTCTTTATTAACCCTATAAAATTCATAATGGCAGTTCATTCTTTAGGTGATGGATATTTTCTTGTCCCACAGGGTTATCCTGGTCCCAGAGGAGATTCTGGAGAACCTGTAAGTAGTCAGTCCTTACCTTTTCTATAAAATTTATATGAAACTTTGACTCTAATTTTCTAGTAATAAAATATTGGAAGAATAAAATTAAGCTGAAATGTCTTTAATTAATCCTTTGTAATTTGTTCTGTGTCCTCAGGGAAGCAGAGGAACCCCGGGACCCAAAGGAGATGATGGTGAACCTGGTGACTCTGGTGTGGATGTGAGTGACTTGATCCTTTAAATCTATTGTTTGATCATTTTAAACCAGGGCTTTTAGTTTGCCATCTATTATACATCAGTCGAAATTATATTGTGGGACGGCATCCTCTCAGCGCTGAGGATTTAGGTTCGAATCCCGATCTGGGTGGAGGTTCCATGTTCTCACAATGTCCGCATGGGATTTTTCCGGGTGCACCGGTTTCTTTCTGCAGTCCACAAACTTGGATTCAAGGTGAATTTGCTGCTCTAAACATTCTCCCCATGCCTGTCCATGGAAGAATAATTGGACGTGCAAATTCACCTTTATCCCAAGTTCTCACCATATCTGCATGGGATTTTTCTGGGTTCTCCGGTTTCTTCCCGCAGTCCACAAACATGGATTGAAGGTGAATTTGCTGCTCTTAACATTATCCCCTGGACAGGCATGGGGAGAATGAGAACATGGATTCAAGGTGAATTTGCTGCTCTAAACATGCTCCCCATGCCTGTCCAAGGGAGAATGTTTGGAGCAGAAAATTCACCTTGAATCCATGTTCTCACCATATCTGCATGGGATTTTTCCCGGGTTATCGGTTTATTCCCGCAGTCCACAAATATGGATTCAAGGTGAATTTGCTGCTCTTAACATTCTCCCCTGGACAGGCATGGGGAAAACTACTTCTTGACCCCAGTAGAGTATTACACTGTACAAGATGAGATGAGATGGGAAGCCTGTTTATGCTTTTTCTGGTAGCAGACCCTCATCATCCTCTGTTCTGGGATCAGCCTCATTCTCAGACTCCTGTCTTTTCTAATTACTCATGTAGCGACTAGTTGGAAATACTGTTGTTGTTTGGTTATTGTGTCAGATGTTTAATCTGCTGTGTCAGCTTCACTCCACTTATTTGGTTGATGCTGCAGCTTTGATCTCTGGCAGCTGTGTGTATCTTGTAGTCATGGAGATGAGAAACTACGATGTGAGGGAGACAAATTAGAATCGTATTAACATGACTTTAATGGCGGTCCCTCATCGATGATGGGAGGAACATTAGTCTCCAGACCCTTCTTGTTAAATTTGAGAAAATGAAGTTGGAATCATCAGCTGTGAATGGAAAGAAATGGAAAAGAGGCTTGAAGCAGCTCAGATAATGTCCAATAAACACTTATACTATTAATTGAAAATGGCTCCTAAGTTTTTATAGGACCAGTTAATGCGCTTTCCACAGTTCCTGCCTTTGGATAACCGAGTTTTCGCCAAGTATGTATTTCATTGATGCCAAGCTCCTCAGCTGTCTCGCAGTGTGTAATGGTTCCCATATGCTACGTATCTACAAGCCTCACTCTCAGAAGTCAACATGAGTGAAGACACAGCATTCTGTTTATGAATGTTTGTAGTACAAGATGGAGCATCATGTGAAAAGGGAGTGGTCCTTTATTTCAGGCTCCTGATGGTTTCGTTTCGGTCACATCACACTCAGATTAAAAACATCTGAAATTAGAATTGCAGTATTATATAATGTATATAGTACACTTTATTAAAAACATCTGTGCTTTCATGATTGAAGCTGCCCTGTATGGACCCCAAATTACGTATGACCTCTGAGTGTTTTGTGCAATGGTTTCATTGGAAATCCAGAAATTCTGAGTAATTCGGAACCAGGCGTCGTCATCGGTGCCAGAATTTTAAAAGACCTGTCCAAAAACATGGCGGCACGGTGGCTAAGTGCTGAACACGTCCGCCTCACAGCGCTGGGGATCTAGGTTCGAATCCTGATCTGGGTGGAGTTTCCATGTTCTCCCTGTGTCTGTGTGGGTAATCTCTGGGTCCTCTGGTTCTCTCCCACAGTTCAAAACCATGGAATTGGCAGTTCTAAATCGGTCCTATTTAATTTGCCCCTATATAGTGAGTGTGTATGTGAGTGAGTGTGTGCCCAGTGATAAATTGGCACCCTGTCCTGGGTCATTAGGAGCAGCATTAATTGAATACTCTGTTCTCTTAGGTGTCGACTGTAAAGGCCGGTGGAGGTTTTATTTAACATCTGATACCTGTGCACTGACATTGAGATAGCAGGCCTTACATACGCATTGTACTGCAGACTATTTATTAGATTTTTGATTTCTAAAAGTTGCAAAAAGCAAAAGGTTGCCTAGTACTTAGCACATAGTCTGCTTTGGAAAACCACCCACTGATCAAGATAAATATTTTAATAAAGAGACAACAGGGAATCATCTGGCACTGAATCTTAAGGCTCCACAGACATGCTTTCTTGATATTAAACAACTCAACTTAAATAATATAAAGTAACAATTTCCGAATTTGATTCCTGTTAGAGCCCCATGACTGTTTTCTAAAATGTGTAAACATCTCGTTTTTTTGTTATTCTGGCAGAGTTTACCGCATCGTTTGAGTGATCGCTCAGACTGCTGCTAGAATTATTAAAGAATTCATTGTTGTAAGGTCATGTTTATTCATAATAAGAATTTGGATGCTGGATGGGTCCAGATGGTGAGTCTGAACCCAACTGAGATGGAAATCTTCAGTAGGAGGGAAACATTTGACCCTATCACTTACTGTTCTCACAGTGTGGGGGGGTTTGCAAACTGACAAAGTAAAGGAACACAGTAGGACTTTGTATTAAACCTACAGAAATCACTGTACACACTTCAGAGAAGTTATTTACTTAAGAACATCTATCCATTATCTTCCGCTTTATTCTATATTAGGGTCGCGAGGGGGTTCCCCATGCCCATCCAGGGAAGAATGTTTCGGGCACTGGGCAGATACACCCAAGCCAGGGTGCCAGTCCATCACTGGACACACACTCACTCAGACACGCACACTCTATATGGGGCAATTTGGAGAACTCAATTGACCTTAATCCATGTTTTGGGACTGTGGGAGGAAACCGGAGAACCCGGAGGAAACCCACACAGACAGAGGGAGAACATAGAAACTCCACCCAGATGGGGATTCGAATCGGGAATCCCTAGCGCTGAGAGGAGAACATACTAACCACTAAGCCACCGTGCCTACTTAAGAACAAATCCTGTCTAATGACATACAGTACCATTCAAAAAATTTGGACACGCCCCCTTCTTGCTCCATTGTCCATTTTCTCCACTTACCATATAGATGGACTTTGTAGTTCTATAATTCTAGACTGTAGTCCATCTGTGTTCTGTTGTTTGTTAGTCCCCTGTTGGTTCTCTGTTCTCTGTTGGTCAGGAGCATCACAGAACAGGTATCATTTGGGTGGTGGATTGTTTATTGTCAGTTCTGCAGTGACACTGATGTGGTGAGGGGGGTTTTTAGTGCAGCAGTGCTGCTGTAGTTTCATTTCTCCACCTCAGTGACACTGCTGGCAACAAACATTCAACATCTTTATTCGGTCATGGTTTTAGACCCAGTTTGCTGTGTGAACAGCTTACTACAAAACAATGACATTAAAATATAAATGAAAAGAGTTTTATAGCCATCACCTACAGTTTAGAGGAAAATGAAGTAAGGCTCACAGACAAAGACCCATAATACTCCAGTAAATCAGCCACACAACGGTTTAACAGGATACATTTTGTTTTGTGAAGTGGCCAAACTTCAACCCAGCTGGAATGCTGCGGCAACTTTTGGAAACGGCTGTTCGTGCAAGAAATCCTTTACTTGGTTGAATAATAGTCCTGAAAAACTTTTTTCAAGATTTTCATTTTTCCCACGCATGTCGTCGTATATTTTATATACGCCCCCTTTTTGCTCCACTTATTGTCCATGTTCTCAGTTCCACTTCCTGTAAAGATGGACTTTGTAGTTCTATAATTCCAGACTGTAGTCCATCTGTTTGTTCTACAGTACATACTGTGTACGTCCCCTTTACTCTGTTCTAATGGTCAGAACCCCAATAGTACCACCACAGAGCAGGGGTTATTTAGTGGGTGCATTAGTCCTATCCCAGCAGTGTCACTGAGGTGGAGAAATGAAACTACAGCAGCACTGCTGTACTAAACCCCCCTCACCACATCAGTGTCACTGACCAATAGAGAACAGAGAACCAACAGAGGACTAACAAAAACAACAGATAGACTACAGTCTATAACTAAAAAACTACAAAGTCCATCTATATGACAAATAATAGGTAATAAAGGTAATAAAAAGTTAATGGAGCAAGAAGGGGGCGTGTCCAAAATTTTGGTTACTTTACTTAAATGCATTATATATGTGTGTGTATGTATGTATGTATGTATGTATGTATGTATATATATATATATATATATATATATCCCCCCCCCCCCCCCCCCCCCCCCCCCCCCCCCCCCCCCCCCCCCCCCCCCCCCCCCCCCCCCCCCCCCCCCCCCCCCCCCCCCCCCCCCCCCCCCCCCCTGACAGTTGAACTGTCTCTGTGATGTGCAGTTAAATATGTAAACGTCTTTTCTTGTCTTAATGATCTAATGCGCAACATTCTTCCAACAACGTGATGTCACGCATATCTGGTTCACACCTGTAGTCCATATGGTGACTTTCCTGTTTTGCCCAAGGTTGAGCTGCTTCATATTTCATCTCTGTTGCTCGCCATATACTTAAGAGGAAAGATCTAAAAGCACATGTTGTGTTACTCGTAGGCTGAATTCCACCAGCTAGCAAGTTTCGGAGTCTGTGTGTAAATGAAAGGTCCCAGTGTAACACGTTTGACATGTTGCTCTCTCAGCTACATGAGTAAATGCTAAATTAAACAGATTTCGTTAACAGATTTTGATATAAACACTGTTTATATTCATCTGTATTTTCTGATTGAAATTAATGTATTGTGTATCACACATTGATACGAATGTGAAGCACTCAGAAGTGTGTTTTTGTTAATGTCATGTCTGAACAAATGGCTCAGCCAATCAGATATAAGGGCTGGAACTATCCATTACATTTTATTCAAAGCCCCAGCATTTGTTAACTGTACATAAAGTAAAATTTCAATGTCCACACAGCTTCACTCAAAATTTAGAAGAGCATCTTGTTATTGGTCGGTTTTGAGTTCTGCGATGTGTCTTTGCGGGTTGGTTTAGACATCAAACTTCTTTACACATCTGAAATTTGTAGATCCTGTCCGTACTCTCGTACTTTAAGGGCATTCTGCTTCTCTGCTTATGACGACTGTTTAAACATGTTTAAGCTTGGCTATAAACATTTCAGGGGCCTTATACTCCTAGGAGCAGGCAGAGCAGTCTGCCATCTTTTCCATTCATTTTACATTATGACAATGATACATTTTTTCCAGGAGTGGGTCTAGAATAAAAGAGGGGATTGGAAAAAAGCAGGGAATAGGTCATTAGATACTATTCTTGAAAAGGTGTTTTCTCTATTGAGTTTGTATGAACTCGGAGACTAAATGTATACACTATATGTGAAAACCACTGAGCTACCGAGCCCTTGCGGGTTAGGGCTTTGAGTTATCAATCTGAAGGTTGATGGTTCAAATCCCAGGTCCACTGAAGTTACCAGTGTGGGTACTTGAGCAAGGCCCTCAACCCTCATTGTTCCAGGGATGTTGTGATTAACCCTGTGTTCACCTCGTAAGTCGCTTTGGATAAAAGCATCTGCTAAAAGACCAAATGTAATGGAAATTTAAGTACAGAGACAACTGTTCATCAGTGAATTTGAGTGTTTTATTTAACCGCATAGCCAAAAGTGTCTAAGTGCGTCGTCAGACATTGGAAAGTGGTTCACTAGCAATGTATTGTTGTCCCATGTTGTACAACGATCATGGGGGTGACATTTGGAAACAGGCTTGGTACATTCATTCATTATCTTCCACTTAATCCTATATTACAATGGCGGGGGGGGGGGGGTTACATGAACTAGGACAGAGATTTTAAGCCACATCCTCTCGTCCAACGTCGGTGTCTTATATCACAAGTACTTTCTGAATGAACAATTTCCACACACACACACACTCCAGAGTCTTGTGGAAAGACTATTGTGAAAAGTACAGATCCTGTGGGTGCTATGTGTCAGTGTTCTAATATTCTTTCCCTGTGGATGTGCACTGAGAGGCTGTTGTATAGTCATCTACTGTATATGTATATGAAATAATTAAACATGTTATTTCTTCTATAGAACAACCAACCAGGGCCACTCGGGCCAAAAGGAGCAAAGGGCCACAGAGGACCTGAAGGACCACCTGTGAGTTAAACACCTTAAACCCGTCTTACAATGCTTTGGTGACGCTACTGTATAATTTCTTGTTCAACCTTATGTTACTGCCATTTCCAATCACCTTTATAATGCATTTTTAAATGTCTCTTACAAAATGTCCTAAAATATCCTACAAATGTCTTCTAAACATACGGAATATATGTCCAAACTATGTCAAACCCTAGGAAACACCATGTAGGGGTTCAGGTCTTTCTAAAGCTGCATGCATGTGCTATTACACCGTCTGTTGAAGCAGCCCTACTTCTCTCAGGCAGATATTCTGCTGTACTCGTACGTTCCTCTGGACTCCATCCATTATGACGGAGACTCTGCAGCCTAAACACAGTCTTATTTGGAATTTGACTCCCAGCAGATCTGAATCTTCTGGCCTTTGGCAGGAGTTTCTCATGAAGCAATGCATGAAAACAGGAACTAAACTCGCTTGCTTTTATTGATGTAGGTCCATACTAAAGAACACGTAATTTGTTTTGCGTACTTCATTAGGGTTCTTCTATTTTTTCCTTATACAGGGACCACCAGGACCACCTGGGCCGTCTGGAGTTGATGTAAGTTGAATGAAATCAAACATTATAAGATCAAAATTGTCATTTAGAAGCTGTCAAAAGTTTGGACACGCCCCCAAGCTACATTGTCTTTTTCCTCCACTTATAATATAGATGGACTTTGTAGTTTTACAATTACAGACTGTAGTTCATCTGTTTTCTCTTGTTTGTTAGTCCCTTGTTGGTTCTCTGTCCTCTATTGGTCAGGACCATCACAGAACAGAGTAAAGGGGACGTACACAGTATGTACTGTAGAACAGAGTAAAGGGGACGTACACAGTATGTACTGTAGAACAGAGTAAAGGGGACGTACACAGTATGTACTGTAGAACACAAACAGATGGACTACTGTCTGGAATTGTAGAACTACAAAGTCCATCTTTACAGGAAGTGGAACTGAGAACATGGCCAATAAGTGGAAAAGGTGGGCGTGGCCAAACTTTTGACTGGCACTGTATGTAAACATCAGCTCAAGCATGTTCTGTAAAATTACCATATAATCTTTAAATATTCTTATTAAAAGAATTTGCACATGTCAGTAAGGACTTTAAAATAGCTCTTTACAGAACCTTTATATAACAGGGTTTTAATTTTGGAATTCTGTACATGGATTTTATTGCTTATACTTATATCCAAACTTTCCAGTGCAATAATTGAAGTAATAAATCATAGAATATCACTGAGCTGATCATCCCATTACCCTGTGTAAAATTTCTCATGCATAGACTGGTGCTTCTTTCAGAAAGCGTTACAGAACCACATATTATTTAGAATCAGAACACTTAATCCCCGGGAAAATTTTTTTATAAAACTTTTCTTTTTAACATAAGTGTCAATATGTAGTCTTCCAGTGAAAATAAACTTTCTTTTTCAACATCTGATCAATAGGTAAGAAAGAAGTAGCTTTGCTATGTAGAATTACAAAGGGTTCGTTTTAAATATCAAGCTATTTAGTTTATACATTTTGGGAAGTCGAACTTCATAATACTCTCAGACGGCAACAGTGAGTAATTAAAACACGCTACTCCAGTAAAAATACATAAACTTTTCTTTATTACCTTTTTTCGCTGTAGGACTGTGAGATCCTTGACATCATCATGAAGATGTGTTGTAAGTACCTTTCTTTGCTGATAATGTACAGATTTCAGACATATATTTTGGACCCACAATATATTAATGCTTTTAAAAATGCTGAAATATATACATACATTACTTATATATATATATGTTTGTGTGTGTGTGAGTGTGTATGTGTATGTATATATATATATATATATATATATATATATATATATAATTAATATGTATATATATATATATATATATATATATATATATATATATATATATATATATATATATATATATATATATATAGGCACCTAATCCTTAATGCTTACTGGGCGCATTATGCAGGGCTTACCACTCTAGGCACATGTGCTCACTTCACCAGTGTGTGTATATCTACAACTTATATTATATATAATATAAAGTGATAAAACATTAATTAACCTTACCACAAACCCTGCAGTCTACAAACTATGTAAGAAGCTTGCCGGTAGTTAGTAACATCAACATAATACCTAAAATACAGAAGCTAGTTAATAATAAATAATAATAATAATGATACTAGACAACAATAAATAATATTTACCTTCTGAAATAGCTTTAAAAGAACTTCTGGTGCAGCCAGTTTGTTCAGACAGCAGCAGTTTCCTGTTATTTAGAGTCGATTTATAAGGGTTATGACTTTCTGGCGAAAAAACATCTGGCCTTTTTTTTAATAGAACTGTTTTCCAGAACAAATGGTTTTGGTTTGGTTTGGAGTTTATTGAACCACATGAATAAATAAAACATTGATACGTTTGATAGATTAGGGGATTTGTGCATGCTGCTCCTCTCACATGCTGTAGAGCTGAATGCATTTTATATATAATATTGTTTTTTTCTTGCTTTTTTAGCATGCTGTGGTAAGTCGCTTCTTTATTCTTACTTGGAATTGTGCTAAAGGAACTCACATTGATTCTTACTGGAAATTCATTGCTTTGTGGATTAAAGGTTACTAATCTATTAATTTGTTTAGAGTGTAAATGTGGACCCATTGACATCGTGTTCATTGTGGACAGCTCTGAGAGCATCGGTGCCACCAACTTTGCCATCTCTAAAGATTTTATCATAGCCGTCATCGACAGACTGATCAGAGATCAGCAAGTCAAAGTGAGTACAAAAGGAAATCTAAATAAACACAGTGCCAGTTACAAGTTTGGACATGCCCCCTTCTTGCAATGTTGTCTATTTCCTCCACTTCATATATAGAACAAAGAAAAGGGGGCGTATGCTGTATGTTACACTGTATGTACTGTAGAACACAAACAGATGGAATACAGTCTGGAATTGTAAATCTACAGTCCATCTTTCCAGTAATTGGAGCTGAGAACATGGACAATAATTGGAGAAAAAAGGAGGCGTGTACTGTGTATTGTTGACTTTTAGTTTGGGCCTCGTATCTCTAAGGAACCTTTTGCTCCTGCTCTGTCCAGTTTAATGTCAACGAGTCTCGGGTTGGCGTGGTACAGTACAGTGGAGCAAACGCCCAAGAGGTCGTAAGACTCGGCGATCAAAACGTCCGGACGCTGACAGACCTCAAGCAGTATGAGCATCAAGATATCTCATTATTGTTGTCTTAATAATTGATTCGCTATCATCATCTGATCGGTGGATTCTGACTTCTTTAGGGCTGTTAAAAACCTCCGCTGGTTGGCTGAGGCAACCTACACAGGAGAGGCCCTCCAGTACTCACTGAATAACCTGCTTAAAGGACTGGTGAAGGAGAAGAGCATCGTGCTGGTTCTGACTGATGGCCGTTCGGACATCGATCGGGACAAAGTGCCTTTGGAGATCCTGTGCAATAAAGGCTTTAAGGTCAGATTATAAAGCAGATGCAGGACTAGTAAATGTACCCTACACTGAAAGAAGCACTGAGACACAATAATTCTGCATTTAGTCTCAGAATAAAACGAAGCCCTTAGTTGTAGAGTTAGGGGAAGGCCCTTTGTTCCTGTACTCTTATAACTTCTTCTCATCCTTCTGGTAGGTCGGTGGTGTAGGTGTTGTTGACTATGCAGGTAGACGGCCCCAGGCAGACAGAGTAAATGACGTCGCCTGTACGACCGACCCCAGTCGGCCGGGCTTCTACTTCGTCCTCAACAACTTTGCCATGCTTTTGGATGACGGCTTCCTGAGAAATCTGACGGATAAAGTATGTGAAGGTACGTTTTTGATCTGGTAAAATTTTAGATCAATATATAGTCACAGGAAACAGATTTTAATTTTAAAATACTTTAACTTTCTTTTTCTTTACAGAGAAAAAGTGCCCGAATTATACCTGTCCAAGTAAGTACACGTCTGCACTATTAAATGTTTGTCGACTTATTTACATTTTGTTCATGTTTCTTGCTCATCGGTCAATTTATTTACTAACTACACTGCACTAAAGTGTCTGTCAGCTCCACTTACTGTACCATATAGATGCACTCGTCTTGACAGACCCCTGCTTAGTCCCCTTTACTCTGTTCTAAAGGGGTCTGGACCACAATGGAGTCATTATAATTTGGGTGGTGGAAGATTTTTAGTAATGCAGTCACAGTGATGTTATGGTAGTTCATGTGATGTGAAAGTGGACGGGGAGTCCCTAGAATAATGTACAATTAAGTAAAAGACGAGATGAGAAAGTGCATTTATATGTGAAGTGGAGCAGATCACATGGTCAGAATTAAAAACAAGGCAATAGTTGTTTGTAATATTGTAATTTCTGAATATTTATGTTAATAACACTATGAATATGTGTTGCAGTTACCTTCGATGAGCCTACAAACATCCTCATTATGTTGGACAGCTCATCCAGCGTAGGTGCTAAGAACTTTGACATGACCAAAGACTTCACTAAGAAGCTGGCGAAGCGTTTTCTGACTGCCAAAAAGACAGGGTCCTTCCTGGTCAAAGTCGCAGTGGGCCAGTATAGCAGCAACGCCAAACTGGAAGCCAACTTCTCCACCAATGCCACTGAATTGGCCGTTCAGGTCAGCGAGGCAAGGTTTTTGGACAGTGGCACGCAAGTGATGAAGGCATTGTCTCTTGGCATGAGTCAGCTAAGAGGCAGTGGAAACGCAAGGAAGAAACTGCTGGTTTTTGCAGACGGGCACTCGCAAGGCATCACTGCCAACCAGCTCCAGAAAATCGTGGACCAGGTGAACACTGCCGGAGTTGAGCTTTACATTTTGGCCATTGGGAATCAAGTGAATGAAGCCAATCTGCATGTGCTGGTGAGTCGGGGGAAAGTCTACCGTAACCTCTTCAGGGTCACCGACTACAATGCCTTGCTCAGAGGAGTCTATTACCAAACTGTCTCTCGGAAGATTTCTCTAGTCTAAAGGGGTCGGCTGGTTAATTTGTGCTCCGAAGACCATATCTGAAAGGGCACAGGATAGGGGAAGCAATACAAAGGAGCATACGCAAGTACACAGGGGTGGGGCAATAGAGCACAAGCTTTGACTTTTTTCATCATTAAATTGTGAACCATATCTCGTTTTTAAATCTTTTACTCAAATTATGCTTAAGAAAAACAAAGTATTCTGTTTTGTTTGTCGCTTATATGTGGTTTAAAGGTATCAGGATATGCAGATGCTATTTCACAGCTACTTTTATTCATCCCTTGGTCATTCTGGTGCTTTGATCAGATGAAGCTTTCACACAGAGGCCATTTGTGAACTTTAGGAACATTTGGTTGATCCGTCTGCCTGTAGAACACAATATCTAGGTTCTGATTAAGAATTTAATGTCAACACATTGATCACAAGACCTTAAATGTCTTAATAGAGAGCATTTTCACCTTTAAACCAGTGTTTTCCGGATAGGATGCAAACCCGACATAAGAAAGTAATGCTCAGTGAAGATGATGATGAACGTATGCTCACATTGTCTGTATAAAGTGTGAGCCGTCTCATTTCGACCTGCAGGACGTCACTTGATTATCACTTGGTGCTAAATGTGTAGACTCAGGCTTTTTGTCACGTGATTACATAAAGCGCAACGTGTCAGTTTGCTATCGGGGGCCTTTGACCAAAGCATTTTACCACTAATTGTTCATAAACATGTACTTCAAGCCTTTCACTGGGGAAACGCAATCAAGAAATAAAAAGTTTTCAATAAATCATCATTTGAAGAAACCGATCCGACCTTCGATGTCTCGTGTGTAAAATGCTACTTCAATAAAAACAATGATTTGTGGACAAACCTGGTGACGGCAGTATTGATTTATCAAATCACAAAAATTTTTGGAAAATACATATTTTGCCATGTACTTTTCTCTTTGCATGTTAATTGGATGGGCGGAGGGGAGGGGGGGGTTGGTGACATGGTGTCACGGTCGCATGTCCGCCTCTCAGTGCTGGAGATCCGGGTTATAATTCCGATCTCGGTAAAGTTTCCATGTTCTGCTCATGTCCATGTGGGTTTCCTGCTTGTCTGATTGTTTCGTTAAAGTTTAAACAATTAATTAATATAGAGTACCAGTCAGGCGCTTAGTGGTTAGCATGTTCTCCTCTCAGCGCTAGGGATTCCCGTTTCGAATCCCAATCTGGGTGGAGTTTCCATGTTCTCCCCGTGTCCGCGTGGGTCTCCTCCAGGTTCTCCGGTTTCCTCCCACAGTCTAAAAACATGGATCAAGTCAATTGAATTCTCCAAATTGCTCCATATAGAGTGTGTTTGTGTGAGTAAGTGTGTGCCCAGTGATGGGTTGGCGCTCCGTCCTGGGTGTATCTGCCCAGCGCCCTGGATGGGCATGGGGACCCCCCCACGACCATAATAGAGGATAAAAAGCGGAAGATGATGAATGTATGAATGAGTACAAGTCAAAATTTTAGACACACCCCCTTTCTGCTCAAATTTTTGTCCATGTTCCCAGTTCTATTCCCTGTAAAAATACATATCTGACCATGTACATTTCTCATTTCATGTTATTTAAGGGGGTGGCATGGTGTCACGGTTGCATGCTCGCCTCCCAGCACTGGGGATACAGGTTCTAATCCCGATCTGGGTAAAGTTTCCGTGTTCTCCCCATGTCCATGTGGGTTTCCTTTAGGTTCTTCGGTGTCCTCCCACCGAAAGAGTCCAACCAAATTGCCCCTATAGAGTGTGTGTGTGTGTGTGTGTTTCTGTGTGACTGATTGCATGTCCTGTAATGAATTGGAGCCCAGTCGTGGGTGTATCTGTCCAGTGCCCGAAACATTCTCACCGGGCATTGAGAAACCCCCACCCCTTCATGATTTTAAAGGATTAAATGGAAGTTTATATGATGTGATACATCCCATCTATTTATATGGGACATACTTTGAAAAGTTAGTGTTTGAAATTGATAAACAGTTTTGCAATTCAACTGCTGCAGGGGCATGAAGAATCATAATGGAGCTGATACAAACAAACCAACCACAAAACCAACAGCAGCATGTTGCTACTCATTATTTTGTTAAAGTTTAATGAACCAAAACAAGCTACTGAAGGAACCGATGATGGTCTGACACAAAAGCTTGGCTTTTAACCCCAACATGAACAGATTATTCACACACACATCATTTTTCCACGATTGACACTTTACACAATTTGGAAACAGTTAAGGTGATTAAATCCTTTTACCTTTACATAATGCTGAGATTATTACCTCAGTATTTATTATAATGTGTAAAAATAAAGAACTGCTGCAACAAAATTGTCACTGGCCAAATATTTAGAAACCACATTGCAGCCATCATGGGTTTACACACCACAGAACGGAACAGTCCAACAGCTGCAAGAGATTATATGTATGGTCTCAGAAATATTCCCCAGACCCTTTCACCAAGAATTCCTATAAGGGACTCATTACCAGTTAAAAGTTTGGACATGCCCCCTTTCTGCTCCGCTTATTGTCCATGTTCTCAGTTCCACTGAAAGGTGGACTTTGTAGTTCTTCAATTCCAGACTGTAGTCCATCTGTTTGTTCTACAGTACATACTGTGTACGTCCCCTTTACTCTGTTCTAATGGTCAGAACCCCAATAGTACCACCACAGAGCAGGGGTTATTTGGTGGGTGCATTAGTCCTATCCCAGCAGTGTCACTGAGGTGGAGAAATGAAACTACAAAACCCCTTCCACCACATCAGTGTCACTGCAGAACTGACAATAAACAATCCACCACCCAAATGATACCTGTTCTGTGATGCTCCTGACCAACAGAGAACAGAGAACCAACAGGGGACTAACAAACAGAACACAGATAGACTACAGTCTGGAATTATAGAACTACAAAGTCCATCTATATGATAAGTGGAGGAAATGGAGAATGAAGAAAGAAGGGGGCGTGTCCAAATGTTTTCTGAATGGAGACCCCTGTGTTTAGACCCTCAGAAAGGTTTAACCCTTTCTGTTATGGTGGTCACTTATATGGTAGTTGCTATTTAAAAGTCATTATTTTATATGTGCATAGGTTTTTATTATTATTAATGCATGATGGCTTACTCCGAGGATGTTACTCAGCAGACCACTAGGTGGCCAATAATTGCAAATGCAACAAAACCATATGGTAAAACAAAATGGCTGACAGAAGCTCAGAAACTGCACTTGCTTAGGGAATATCAGTAAAATCCTTCTACAAAAAGAGCACCTTTGCAGGTAAGTAAATCAGGTCACAATATAACTGTTGTGTTGGTCAAATATTGATTTTCTGTAAGCAGTCCTTTACAATTAACCTCATGTTCACCAAAGTAACAGCATACATTTTTGAGATATTGTAACTATCACATTTGTTTTGCTCTTGACGTTTTTTATATTTTCAGTGCTCTTACTGCAAAATGTTATACTGTTCATATGAGTTTTGTTGTTTGTTTTTCTAATCAGTGTTTTCTAGAACTTCAACACAATCTGTGATGGGATGTCCTACAGAACAGTGGAATGTTTGGTAAAGTTGTTGGGCCAGTCATCTGAAGGGTGGTGATTTAAACCTCAAGTTGCTAATGTAAGCCTTTGAGCAAAGCTCTTCACCCTTAACCTCATTGGATTCTGTGTTATAGCCAACGCTGAGCTCTGGATCTGACTCAAGTTGGGATACTGGTCATTTTAAATAAGGTAAATGATAGCAACTGCAAAATGACATAACATTTTGTAATCTAGATAAGAAGTGAAATCAGGCTGTTGGCTGTTCCATCCATCCATCCATCCATCCGTCCATCCATTATCTTCTGCTTAATCCTATACTAGGGTCATGGGGGATGTTCTGTGGAAATCAGGCCCTGTTGTCATGGCGCTGGCTGAAGAGGATGGGGCTGGAGGTTTGGCAAAACACAGCAGACTAACAACTCCCAGCTGGGATAGCTCCGAGCGACAGAATCCAACATCTGGTGGAGATTGTCTCCAGAAAGGCTTTCAGGATAAGGATGAAAGTAGTCCAGAGAAAAATGACAAAATGCAAAATAAGGACATTAAAGACAGATGAAAGGTTTCATATGAGAAACGGATTAAGAAAACCTTTAAAAAATTAGTGACTAGAAGAAATAGGCAGATTAATACCGATTTAAAATTGGTCATGACGCTTTCAATATAGAGTGGACACAGATAGAGGAGGAGCTGGTGAGAGAGAGAGAGAGCGAGAGAGCAATGTGTTACATCTTCCTTCAGTATATTCTCATTCATTCATTCATTCATTATCTCCCGCTTATCCTCTATCAGGGTCGCGGCCCATCCAGGGGAGAACATCTCGGGCGCTGGGCAGATAGACCCAGGACAGGGCGCCAATCCATCGCTGGGCACACACTCACTCACACAGACACACTCTAAACGGGGCAATTTTGAGAATTCAATTAACTTGATCCATGTTTTTGGACTGTGGGAGGAAACCGGAGAACCCGGAGGAAACCCACGCAGACACGGGGAGAACATGGAAACTCCACCCAGATGGGGATTCGAACCGGGAATCCCCCCCCCCCCCCCCCCCCCCCCCCCCCCCCCCCCCCCCCCCCCCCCCCCCCCCCCCCCCCCCCCCCCCCCCCCCCCCCCCCCCCCCCCCCCCCCCCCCATATTCTCATGTGTTCTAAAATTTAAAGCAGAAACTGAAAAACAGAAACATGAGCGTGAAACGGTGGGAGAGTTACAGAGAAGGTGTTGCAATGAACGATTCCTCAGAATGTATCTGAAACCAACTGAACTCCTCAGAGATCTAAAACATTGATTACTGTGAGCCAGTGTTTTTGAGTTTAACATCGGTGTCCAGAATCAACTACTAAACATGAGGTACTAGTTAAGCTATACATCCAATCATCCCATTGTAGTTCTACAATTCCAGACTGTAGTCCATCTGTTTGTTCTACAGTACATACTGTGTACGTCCCCTTTACTCTGTTCTAATTGTCAGAACCCCAATAGTACCACCACAGAGCAGGGGTTATTTGGTGGGTGCATTAGTCCTGTTGGCGGCACGGTGGCTTAGTGGTTAGCACGTTTGCCTCTCAGCACTAGGGATTCCCGGTTCGAATGCCCATCTGGGTGGAGTTTCCATGTTCTCCCCGTGTCTGCGTGGGTTTCCTCCGGGTTCTCCGGTTTCCTCCCACAGTCCAAAAACGTGGATCAAGTCAATTGAGTTCTCCAAATTGCCCCATATAGAGTATGTATGTGTGCGTGTCTGTGTAAGTGAGTGTGTGCCCAGCGATAGATTGGTGCCCTGTCCTGGGTGTATCCGCCCAGCGCCCAAAACGTTTTCCCCTGGATGGGCATAGGGAACCCCCCCGCGACCCTAATATAGGATGAAGCGGAAGATAACGGATGAAAGGATTATTCCTATCCCAGTAGTGTGACTGAGGTGGAGAACTGCTGCACTAAAAACCCCCTCACCACATAAGTGTCACTAAAGAACTGACAATAAACAATCCACCAACTAAATGATACTTGTTCTGTGATGCTCCTGACCAACAGAGAACCAACAGAGGACTAACAAACAACAGAACACAGATGGACTACAGTCTGGAATTATAAAACTACAAAGTCCATCTTTATGATAAGTGGACGAAATAGACAATGGAGCCAGAAGGGGGTGTGTCCAAACACAGGCTTCTGTGTTTCTTCTTTCTCTGAACTCTGAGGTAGGTCCATCTAACCTGCTACACGTTCCAACCGCAGCTTGTTTGCATAAAGAGCTGACTAAGTGGAAGTATCCCATCATTCATTAGCGTTGTACTCTAAATAGGACGACTGTTGGGAAACCCACCCTGTTCTTTGCCAGTGTTACATATTTTTTCCATATTTCCATCCATTGCGGATTCAATAGATCTACTGTTTGACCATGTTTCCCGAACCATCATGAAATGAGGTGGGAATATGGTGATGTAACGGAGCGGTTGAGATCCAGACTGGAGTTGGGTTTCCGTTTGTGGCCACCGTGAGGTGGTGGTTCCTAGCCCCGCCCTAATTAGGGCGATCAAAAATTGGAATAAAATGCATTGAGCCAGAATTGTCAATCAAATGAATCTCCGGAGTTATACTGAGGAGAACATAACACATTAAGTCCACCAAACACGACTCGCTAGTCCATGGGTCTCTGGTATCGATGTGCACATCTCAGTAACCATGCTTTGTTGGGCATCAATTCCAAATCAGTAGAATTTCATTTAAAATTCATTCAAACTGCGCAAGAGTGTAAACTATCATAATAACACTCACATACATGTTTACATGCACAATTAAAACCTGCAGCCTTCCACCCAAATGAACTCGTTTGTGCACAAGACTCAGTATAAGCTCGAGTTCAGAGCGGTGTGATTTCAGTTGGCAGTGAGGAGGGTGAAGCATGGAGTCATTTTTTCGGTATGAGTCACAGGCTTTAGAGACAGTACAGACCCAGAACCTCCCACATCCCTCTTCCCCTCTATCCTTTTTAAGGAAGTCCACTACTTCTTCCAGGACTGGGGAAAACTCATAAATACGTTGCTGCCTATTCATCCTGGCCTCTGTCCCTCAGCTATATAAGCTCAAATGCCATATCTATAATTACTCATTTGGGAATAAGGAGGGGGCGGCACGGAGGCTTAATGGTCAGCACGTTTGCCTCTCAGAGCTAGGGATTCCTGGTTCGAATCCCAATCTGGGTGTGCTCCCCGTGTCCACATGGGCTTCCTCTGGGTTCTCCGTTTCCTCCCACAGTCCAAAAACATGGATCAAGTCAATTGAGTTCTCCAAATTGCCCCATGTAGAGTGTGTATGCGTGTGTGTCTGTGTGAATGAGTGTGTGCCCAGTGATAGATTGGTGTCCTGTCCTGGGTGAATCTGCCCAGCGCCCGAAACGTTCTCCCCTTGATGGGCATGGGGAACCCCCCCGCGACCCTAATATAAGATAAAGCGGAAAATAATGGATGGATGGATGATTTATTCCATTCGACGCCAAAAACACACACATGAATCATGTTGTCACGACAGCAAGGGCACACTGACATGCACTAAATCACGCTGCACAGTGGGCTGAAATAAAACGCCCAGAGTCACTCCTTGGTGGTTTATAAAGTGTATATAAACCTCTGTAGGGTCCTCAAGAGTAAGTATGTCAAATGTCGTGGTAATCGAAGCAACTTGTGAATTAGTATATGGAACACACACAGACTTTCTAGAGCACTGTGAATTTAAACAGAAAAATCTGGAGTGCATGTAAACATGACCCTGCTCTGTATTAGCCACATTGTAGCCCACACGCTCAGTTTGATGATGTGAAGGAAGAAATGCTGAGGCTGACGGCGGCTGAGAGCTCGTTCCCGCTGTATGTCTTTCGATCAGAAGATTGAGTGATTATGTTGGTTGGAGGAACGGAGCCATCGTAGGTCAGTGTGCTCGGCTGGGAACGTATTTGTGTTTACATTCATTAGACCACGTTGGCTGCGTATGATGCATACTGTACTCACAAGTTTAAGTTCTGCTTCGTACACATGCCTTAAACTTGGGACTCAGAGTTCAGATCATCCTGCTTTTTGAGTGTAATACATCATTTTGTTTAGACTTAAATGTTGCGGCTGATGGAATTTGTCTTTTGTTCCGAGTATGCGGGGTCCATGGGAAAATAAGTAAGACCTCTTCCACTGAGATATTTAACAACTTAATCAGAGTAATCGGCTCGTACACAGCTTGTCTTCGTTATTTACAGCTTTATGACTGTATTGCAGATGGAACGGCAAAACAAACCCATGTATGTGTTTATCAGTTTATCGGCCTCCTAATGCAATGTCGTGTCATAAATCTGAAGAGATTTAAGCGGATAAGAGGTGGTCCTGCCGAACCCTGAGGAGGATCAAGCAACGCTGACTCCTCGTTCACCCCCTCTTCCAGAAAAACCCACTCTTTAGCCCTAATGAATACATTGTGTGCAGTTGGCAGGCTTATTGTTGCATTTAAGGATAATTATTCAAATCAGATCGTCCATGTCATTATAATAACGTTGGAATTTTCTTTACAGATTGATTTGAAACTACTGTTTTTGCATTCGTGGGGTAATTTTCTGGTCTAAAGCGGTGCTGAAAGCACCCATAGAGTGAACAGAGTACCATGGACTGATCTCCAATCCACTGCAGGATACACAGTCTTATAATCTTAATCATTAATGAGGAACGTGGGGGTGGCCAATTAAGGTGCTGGGCATATACACCCAGGACAGTGTGGCAATCCATCGCTGGGCACACACAGACACACTATAGATATCGGCAAATTAGATGGGGCAATTTAGAGCAGCCAATTCACCCTGAATCCACCTTGGATTGTGGGAGGAAACTGGAGTATCCAGTACAATCAACAGCTAAACAAGCACTAAGTCATTTTACGTTTCCATAAAACTGACTGGCAGTTACTGACTAATTAATAAATTGGGTGCTATAAAGAAGGTGGCACGGTGGCTTAGTGGTTAGCACGCTCAGCGCTGGGGATTCCCGGTTCGAATCCCAATCTGGGTGGAGTTTCCATGTTCTCCCCATGTCCGTGTGGGTTTCCTCTGGGTTCTCCGGTTTCCTCCCCGGTATAAAAACATGGATCATGTCAATTGAGTTCTCCAAATTGCCCCATATAGAGTGTGTCTGTGTGAGTGAGTGTGTGCCCAGCGATAGATTGGTGTCCTGTCCTGGGTGTGTCTGCCCAGCGCCTGAAACTTTCTCCCCTGGATGGGCATGGGGAACCCCCCCCCCTGACCCTAGAAGAGGATAAAGCGGAAGATAATAGGTGGATGGGTGCTATAAAGAAGACCGGCACAGTGGTGTGCTATGGATCCAGGATTGAATCCTGATCTAGGTGGAGTCTCCGTGTTCTCCCCATGTCCGCCTAGGTTTTCTCCACATTCTCCGGTTTTCTTCGCACAGTCTAAAAACATGGTTTTAAGGTGAATAGGGTGCTGTAAATTGCCCGACCTAGATTAGATTTATGGATTCTTAACTGATGGATTGGCCCCCGAAATGTTCTCCCCTGGATGGGCATGGGGAACCTGCTGCTACCCCATTATGGGGAAAAGAGGTGAAACAATCAAATCCATCCATCCATCATCTTCCACTTTATCCTCTATTAGGGTCATGAGGGGGCTCCCCATGCCCATCCAGGGGAGAACGTTTCGGGCGCTGGGCAGATACACCCAGGACAGGGCGCCAATCTATCGCTGGGCACACACTCACTCACACAAACACACTCTATATGGGGCAATTTGGAGAATTCAATTGATTTGATCCATGTTTTTGGACTGTGGGAGGAAACCGGAGAACCCGGAGGAAACCCACATGGACACGGGGAGAACATGGAAACTCCACCCAGATGGGGATTCGAACTGGGAATGCCTAGTGCTGAGAGGAGAACATGCTAAACCACTAAGCCACCATGCCGCCAGGAAACAATCAAATGTTAGTGAATAATGTGTTGCTGCCTAATTCAAAAGTCCTTTCAGTTCAAATCGGTGCCTGACACTGAGCCTCCTGCAGCTCAGTCGAAGTTCCCACATTCAGAATTGGCTGGAGGATCGACCCGGAGCAATGGATTTGTTCTGATTTGTTCGGTTGCGCCGAATGTTTGTCAGTCAACATTTCTGAAGACACTGTTCTGCTGTTCACAACGTAAACAGTTTAGAACTGACGGGGCTGCACCCAAAGCTCTCTCTGTGACTCAGCCATGTCTGCTTCTGAAAATGTCATTCCCGCCAAATATTTCACTCTGACTCCTGAGACGTGCTTCTAAAAAAGTAAACCCCGTTTAAAAAGCCTTTCAGTGACTCATTTGTTTCATAACCGAACGCAGCGGTGGGATATTTGTGGAAACTGGAGCTCCCGTGAATTTCTGCAGAAATTACATAGAAAACTACTGAATGTTGTTTTAGAATTTCTTTAGAAACACTTTAGGGCAGAACGGTGGCTTAGTGGTTGGCATGTTCTCCTATCAGCTCTAGGAATTCACGGTTCGAATCCCAATCTCGGTGGAGTTTCCATGTTCTCCCCATGTCTGCATGGGTTTCCTCCCGCAGTCCAAAAACATGGATCAAGGTCAATTGAGTTCTCCAAATTGCCCCATATAGAGTGTGTATGTGTGTGTCTGTGTGAGTGAGTGTATGTCCAGCCATGGATTGGAACCTCCCCCCTAGGGGGGCCCTAGTTGAGGATAAAGTGGAAGATAATGGATGGATGGAAATCTTTCCAGATGTGCCACTCACTTTTATCCATCCATTCATTATCTTCCACTTTATCCTACATTTGGGTTGGGGGGGTTCCCCATGCCCATCCAGGGGGGAACGTTTCAGGCACTGGCAGATACAGCCAGGACAGGACGCCAATCTAAAGTTGGGCACACACTCACTCACACAGACACACTCTATATGGGGCAATTTGGAGAACTCAATTGACTTGATCCATGTTTTTGCACTGTGGGAGGAAACCGGAGAACCCGGAGGAAACCCACGCGGACACGGGGAGAACATGGAAACTCCAACCAGATTAAGATTAAAACCGGGAATCCCTAGTGCTGAGAGGAGAACATGCTAACCACTAAGCCACCGTGCCACTCCCACTCACTTTTCTTCCTGTAGAAAACTTTTTCACGTCTTTTTATCGAAGCAGAAGGCGACGTTAGTAAGTTCCAACTGTTCCACCCACTTCACCTCCACCTGAGGCGTTCTGCTAAGTACTAACACCTGCTTACTCTTCACCTCTAAAATGGATATAGAGTGTAGAAACAAAGTTGCTTATTAAAGTGTGCGGTGAGTGTGGAGTGAGCAGATGGAAAGCCTTTGATCGTTTTGGATCCGGTGGTACTGAACGAGTAAACAAACACTTTAAGGTTCCAGAGCTTCTCATGTGAAGCTTCCTAACTTATTCAGGATGGGTTCTTGAAAAGGCATTCGTTTCCTCATCACATCCCATTATATACCACATATTTCTTTTTACTAGGGTTGTGAGGGGTTGCCCATGCCCATTCAGTGGAAAACATTTTGGGCGCTGGGCAGATACACCCAGGACCAGGCACCAATCCATTGCTGGGAACACACTCACTCACACAAACACACTCTATATGGGGCAATTTGGACTTTGATCCATGTTTTTGGACTGTGGGAGGAAACCGGAGAACCCAGACAAAACCCATGGGGACATGGGGAGAACATGGAAACTCCAACCAGATTAGGATTTAAACCAGGATCTCCAGTGTTGAGTGATTGAAGTGCTTAATAAACTTTCTGAATTTGGGTTTATGGAGTTTTGTAATCTCTTTTAATGTCATGACAAACATTTTGAGTCGAATATTGCACTGCTCTGTGGATCATTTAGAACCTCTTCAAATGCTGTGAGGTATCTTCAGAAACACTTCTAAGTGCTTTGAAGAATTTCAAATCGAAATCTGGGTGGAGTTTCCATGTTCTCCCCGTGTCTGTGTGGGTTTCCTCCGGGTTCTCCGGTTTCCTCCCACAGTCCAAAAACATGGATCAAGGTCAATTGTTCTCCAAATTGCCACTACACCTAGGACAGGACGCCAATCTATCGCTGAACACACACTCACTCACAGACACACTCTTTATGGGGCAATTTGAAGAACTTAATTGAATTGATCCATGTTTTTGGACTGTGGGAGGAAACCGTAGAACCCAGAGGAAACCCACGCGGACACGGGGAGAACATGTAAACTCGATTCGAACCGGGAATCCCTAGCGCTGAGAGGAGAACATGCCAACCACTAAGCCAGCGTGCCGCCCGCTTTTCGATACAGACAGAGAAAATTGGACGAGCTTCGCGTGCAGACAGCCATCTCAGGGTTTTCTTTTTAAACTGCAGGGCAGGGGGAGAGGTGAGAACCAGCAAAATGGGAGAGGGCTCCGGGCTCGGCTCGGTGGACTCACAGCGCCCTCGTGTGGACGCCTTCTCCTGCCGCGCGCTGTGCAGACGCGCGCGCGCGCACACACGCGCGCTCGCACCCGCACCCACACAGCACGCTCGCGCTCCACTCCTCTCCTCTGTACTCTTCTGTAAGGAGGGAGCAGTCGGTTCTGCAGGTCGGAATGAGCCTCAGATAAACTCGTCGTCTGCGCATCACTCTCGGACATCCGCAGGGACTTTCACCCGCGCCGGTGAGTCTGCGCGCCTTGGCTTTTTATTCTCGTGATGCTGATCGTTGATCGTAGCCTAGAGTTTTAATACTAACCATTCTCACGTGAGAAAACATGAGAAAATCTCTCATCAGCAGTCGAGATTATAATTTCTGCAAGAAATATGCATCCGAAAACTCCTGCAAAACCATCAAACCCTTCACGTCGAGACAGTTTGGATGAAATAAGCTCGAAATGGTGTTTGAAGCCTTGTGTAGGTCTTTAGACTTCAACTAAAACTAAATAAGACATTTCATATATATATATATATATATATATATATATATATATATATATATATTTAAATCAGACCTGCCTTTTTTGTATCCTACATCTCTACACTGTTAGAAAAGAAGAGTGCAGCCTTGAACCTGTAGGGGTACAAAGGCTGTCACTGGGGCAGATATACAGCTTGGGATCGTGTATGCACTTTTATGGCCATCAAAGGTTCCCAGGTTCCTTAAAGTCTAATAATAATAATAATTATCCATAATGGAGAGTGTAGTATAGACTGTACCTTGTTTCTAACAGTGTATGTAATGTAGTCTAGTGTTTATGTAGTGTTTAGTGTTTGTGACCGTGACCTGTAGTGTAATTCTACAGTGTAGCTGTAACTACTGACTTGCGGTGTTCTCATTTGTAAGTCACTTTGGATAAAAGTGTAAATGTTGTTACCTCTGTATACTCTGTATATTAGACTGGTAGCTCTGCAGTGTGTAAACATGCACCGGTGAATACTCATGCACTTCTGCAAAGTTTTTCCCGTAACATTGTTGTGTGCATTATTGCATTATCTGATATGGATTATTTAACTTTCAGAGGATTTCAGAGAACGGTGGCTCTGAATCACAGCTCAGCTTCAGCCTCAGTGGTGAGGAAGCTGGACAAGAGTTCTTTCTTTCTTTGAAAAAAGTGCTAATAGATGTGAGTTTGCTGATTTAAGAGGAGAACTTCATGAAAACTTGCTGTGTGTATCTTCGAAGTAATAGTCAGCCAATATTAAACTTTATTCCTCAGCAGGGGGGGCAGGACAGATTTCAGAATGTATATTAATTGGTTTATTGGGCACGGTAGCTCAGTGGTCAGGGTGTTGGGTTATCAATCTGAAGGTTGGGGGTTCAAATCCCAGGTCCACTGAAGTTACCAATGAGCAAGACCCTTAACCCTCATTGCTCCAGGGATGTTGTGATTAACCCTGTGCTCACCTTGAAAGTCGCTTTGGATAAGTCGCTTTTGACCAAATGTAATGTAAATGTAATGTGTGTAAATGTTTATTGGTTTATTGTGTTAATTTAAAATGAAGGGATGTCCCAGGCAACTTTCTGTGTGAATATAGTGTACTACACTGAGACAGTTATTGGGAGCATGTAGTTATGCATGTTGGGTGATGGTATCTCAGTGGTTAGGGTGTTGGGTTATCAATCTGAAGGTTGGGGGTTCAAATCTCAGGTCCACTGAAGTTACCAGTGTGGGTCCTTGAGCAAGACCCTTAACCCTCATTGCTCCAGGGATGTTGTGATGAACCCTGTGCTCACCTTGTAAGTCGCTTTGGATAAAGCATCTGCTAAATGACCAAATGTAATGTTATGTAATGGATAATTGGATGCTTGCATTTTTGTTGGAACATCTTGGGGAAGGCCCAGCTCTGTTCCGGGAAAGTTTGGTTTGGCTTTTGACAGAGATTTAGACTGAGTCTTAAATTCAACTTAAGTACCTTTGGGATGAACTAGAACTGCGATTGTGAGCCTTTAATCCTTGACCTTGTAGATACTCTTCTGGATGAAAGGGCTAGAATGTCGACAGACATGCTCCAAAATCTTGAAGAAAGCCTTTCATTTGGGGATGAGGACCAAATAACAGTGGGGTGTGTAGGGGTTGGGTTCCCCATGCCCATTCTGGGGAGAACTTTGGGCGCTGGGAAGATTCACCCAGAAAAGGGTGCCAATCCACCATGGGGCAATGAATGATCTGGTAGATGGATAAACCTGATGAACTTGGCGCTCTGTGTGGTTTCGGTTGCATGGCTGGAGTTCATCACATCTTCCTCTTGGTTTTGGCTCGTTGTTAAATGGTTTTTGGTTCAAAATGATGTTCCCTCAAAATTTACTAACAAATTATAAATGAAATCGAAAAGTCAGCAGCAGTGTGGTGCAGTGGCCTCACTCGCTCACATGGAGGTTCTGTGGGATGTTCTGTGTAAACTGTAAACAGAATGTGAATATACACTGTTTAGACACATACAGGAGCTTATCTGACGTTCTAAATTAAATTTGCTCCCCACTCTTCTGAGGCTTTCTACAACATTTTGGAGGGTTTCAATGAGTTTGCCTATTTATTTGTGTAGAAGAGCATGTGTGAGGTCAGAGACTGATTGGATGAGGCTTTGGGGTTGCTTTGTGTGGTGCTCATCACAAACCTATACCTAAGACCTATGGGAGATCCAATGACACCTCATTGTAAGGTGATGTTCTAAGTACAGTGATCTATTTAGAATAGTGTACTTACACACAGAGGACTGTGTCCTCCACATTTAACCCATCTGTGCAGTGACACTCACACACACCTACACCTGCCCCTTCAGTTTATCGGTGGGTCAACTTTTGAACTCTTGTTCCACACTGAATTCAGCTAACCATGAAAGGCTGGAACAGAAACGGGGCCTTCCCCAAACTGTTCCCAAAAAATTAGAAGCATATAATGTTTTTTTTTAAACCTGTGGCAATGGCACTGATTACAGTGAAGGATAATGAATGGATGGATGGAGCGGTAGCTCAGTGGCAGTTGGGCTATCAACCTGAAGGTTGTGGGTTCAAATCCCAGGTCCACTGAAGTCAACAGTGTGGGTCCTTGAGTAAGACCCTTAACCCTCATTGCTCCAGGGATGTTGTGATGAACCCTGTGCTCACCTTGTAAGTCGCTTTGGATAAAAGCTTCTGCTGAATGACCAAATGCAAATGACCAAATGGATGGACGGAGGTGACCCAGTACTTTTGTTCATGTAGTGTATGTGAGTTGGGGGGGTGGGTTGTGAGACCATGATCCTGTTCTACAGACAGCTGGTGTCTCGTCTCGTTCTTGGCTGCTTTGTGTTTTGCTCTGACATCACTGCTGTATTTACTTTATAGCTGATTGTGATCCACTGCAGCTGATTTAAAATCCCTTTTGCCGACCATTTTAGTTACAGTGTTAACATTTGAAACCGTGATCCTGCTGTTTTCTTGTGGTTTATTGATTTAAGCTTAAAATTTAACATTTAAGAATGTCCCTATATATATATATATATATATAGGGCGGCACGGTGGCTTAGTGGTTGGCACGTTCGCCTCTCAGCGCTAGGGATTCCCGGTTCGAATCCCCATCTGGGTAATGTTTCCATGTTCTCCCAGTGTCTGCGTGGGTTTCCTCCGGGTTCTCCGGTTTTCTCCCACAGTCTAAAAACATGGATCAAGTCAATTGAATTCTCAAAATCACCCCATATAGAGTGTGTTTGAGTGAGTGAGTGTGTGCCCAGCGATGGAGTGGTGCCCTGTCCTGGGTGTATCTGCCCAGCGCTTGAGACGTTCTCCCCTGGATGGGCATGGGGAACCCCACCGCGACCCTAATAGAGGATAAAGCAGGAGATAATGAATGAATGAATGAATGAATATATATTTATATATATATATATATATATATATATATATATATATATATATATATATATATATATATATATATATATATATAGTGACACTAGTGTGAGGAGGTTTATCTGCAGCATAAGTCCCTACTGAGTCCCCCTCAGTGACACTGTTGGGATATATATATAAATATATAAATATATATATTGTTAAACTGAACAAAACAAAATTAATAGAATGCAGAAAACAATGAGCTGTGGTTATATGAAAGATGTAAATCGTACAGTATATTGTAAAAGCATTTATGTCGCCATCTGGTGGTTCTAATGTAAAACTGCATGTTTGCCTCGCCACGTTATTAAATGCTGTTTATTAAATGTGTTTTGCTCTTTGAATGAGCGATGTCGCCTCAGGGCTCGATGTTTTTGGTTTCCACGCTCAGGCATCTGTCTGTGGTGTTGCGTGTCCTCTGAGTGTCTGTGTGTGTTTCCTTTCACAGTTCCAAAACATTTCAATTAGTCAAACTGGGGACGCTAAACTGCTCCTCACATAACTGTTTGCTTCTTTGTTCTCCCTTCGGTCCAATAAGAACATAAATACATTGATTATTTATTAACATTTATTTGCAATTTTGTGGGAAAATAACGGAAATAAACATTCTCCCCCAGGAAGCAGAAAGACAGGGATGATGTTGTCCAAAATCGTCCTCCTGTGTGTCCTGTATGGAGCCACAGTTTATGGTCAGCAGTGTCATGGTAAGTGCTGCTTCGTGAACATGTCATACACTATAGGAACAAAAATAATAGGATGCTTCTTATTTAGGGATATCAGGTCATTTATTCAGTCCAATTGCTATGAGCACACAAAAAAAGGCTAGCCATGCAATAAAAGTTTTTTTATTAATTCTTTTAGCTTAATCGGTTTATTTTATTAAAGAGCAGTTAACATGGATACACACCGTACATGATTATACACAAATAAATACACAAATACACACTGGTCTGCATATAAACAGCACAGACAGTTATAAGTTATTGTAAAAAAAAAAAAACTGCTTCCAAACCAACCCCTCCCAAATAGCTAACATTAAAACAATAAAACCCAATTAAACCACCCATTAGTCCAGTCAGGTCACCAACCAAAAAAAAAGGGGAGAGTATAGAAAAGAAACAAAGAAAAGAAAAAGGAAAAGATTAAAAATAAAATAAAATATAAAAAAAGCAACAGAGGAAAGAGAGGTCAGTCACATGCCGAACAATGCAATAAACATTTTTATTAATAATGTTTTTATTCAGAGTGGCTTTTAGTTAATCTTTGCTTATTACTCATTTTATATTTTTTATATTTTTATTTTCTGCACTATGCAAAGCACATGGGTGGCACGGTGGCTTAGTGTTTAGCATGTTCTCCTCTCAGTGCTAGGGATTCCTGGTTCGAATCCCCATCTGGATGGAGTTTCCATGTTCTCCCCGTGTCTACGTGGGTTTCCTCCGGGTTCTCCGGTTTCCTCCCACAGTCCAAAAACATGGTTGAAGTCAATTGAATTCTCCAAATCACCCCATATAGAGTGTGTCTGTGTGTTTTGAGTGTGTGCTCAGTGATAGATTCCTGGGTCTATCTGCCCAGCACCTGAAACGTTCTCACCTGGATGGGCATGGGGAACCCCACCGCGAACCTAACAGAGGATAAAGCGGGAGATAATGAATGAATGAATGTAAAGCACTTTGTGATACTATTTCTGTGAAAGGTGCTATAGAAATAAAGATTCCTTACTTATTTACTTCCATCCATCCATTATCTTCTGCTTTATCCTTGATTAGGGTTGCGGGGGGTGGGGGGGGAGGGGGGTTCCCCCATGCCCATCCAGGGGAGAACGCTTCGGGCGCTAGGCAGATACACTCAGGACAGGGCGCCAGTCTATCACTGGGCACACACTCACTCACACAGACACACTCTATATGGGGCAATTTGGAGAACTCACTTGACCTTGATCCATGTTCCTGTGGGAGGAATCCCTAGCGTTGGGAGGAGAAAATGCTAACCACTAAGCCACTGTGCCGCCCTAGTAGTTTAGTACTTAGTAGAACTGAGGTTCATGAGGCATCATGGGTAAGTTCGATGTGGAAAAACTTAACTGGCCTGCACAGAGATTCCCAGAAGTGTAAAAGCTGTTATGGGGTGCTAAAGGGGGGACAACTGAGATTGGGATGTGATTAAAGCTCCTGTATGTCAAAGTGTCACGGTGCTTCTGTCCGTATAGTGTAGACCTGAGTTGATGTTTCCTATCAGTCATACACGCCGAGCGAGGACGCCTATTTCTGTTCTAACCTTATTTGTTCTTATGTGTTCCACGACCCAGAAAAGACTGAGTGTCCTATCGACGTGTACTTTGTCATCGACACCTCCGAGACCATCGCGCTACAGGATGGTCCACCAGGCACCATTGTGAACGTCATAACCAACTTTACCAAAGAGTTCGTTAAAAAGTTAGAAAATGGGGACTATAAAGGCCTAGTGACGCTGACCTGGTCTGTGGGAGGTCTCCACTTCTCCATGACGCAGAACGTCTTCAGCAAGATCACCGCAGATAAGGACGAGTTCATCAGCAAACTGAAACAGATTCGTTACTTCGGGAAGGGCACCTTCATCGACTGCGCCCTCACCAACATGACGAGGGAGATGATCACCAAACCGAGCAACGTCAAAGCCAAGCGCTTCGCTGTGGTCATCACCGACGGCTTTGTAACCGGAAAACCCTGCGGAGGGATCAAAGTGGCAGCGGAACGGGCTCGGGACGAGAACATCAAACTGTTTGCTGTAGCCTCCACCCACAACCTGGAGGAAACAGGACTCCGAGAGATCGCCAATTCTCCCATGGGGGTCTATCGCAGCAATTACATAGCTGTTGATAAAGGCCGGATTCACACCGAAACTATTAACCGCATCTACGAAACCATGGTAACACATCCTGCTTAATAATTCTTAATTAAATACTCTGACTGGCCTCTTTATTAGGTTCATCTCATTCTGTTTTCACCCTCATGGCTCACTCAAAAGATCTCTACTTAAGATTTACTCAATGCAAAATTTGCACCACCAGCCTCCTCTAGGCAACATCTTATGAGCAAGGATAAATAATTAGAATATGACCTACTGCCTCTACCAGGTGGGGCAAACAGGTGGATGTGACTACCAGAGTATACAGTGGGTGACGTGTTTGAATTCCCCAGCAGCACTACTGTGTCTGATCTATTTAAGACACCACCACAACATTAATGTTACTGCCGTGCTGTTAATCATCCGCCACCTAAATGATGCCTGATCTGTGGGGGTCCTGTCCATCAGATAACAAAGTAAACAGGACCTGAAAGGTACAAAAGGGTTGGATGCAAAGGGATGCAAGTCAAAAGTTTGGACACGCCTCCTTTCTGCTCCACTTATTGTCCATGTGATCAGTCCCACTTACTGTAGATGGACTTTGTAGTATTTTATATATATATATATATTCCTATCCCAGCAGTGTCACTGAGGGCGAGGAATACTGCACTTAAACCTCCTCACACTAGTGTCACTATATATATATATATAGTCTTTTTGATTAATTGCAATAATCCTCTCATCACTTTTCTATGTTCAAAATCCTGCATGGAAGTCATATTTGTGTAATATCTGATAACTAAACCCCTAATACTCTTTTGTTTCAGCTACATCTGGCTCATCAGGAGGTGAGACCACCATCACTCATGTTCCATAAAAGATTGGGATTTTGTTTTTATTCCTGAAATAATTCTCAAAACTCTGACCCTGACAGTGCTACAGTGTGAAATGCCTCAAGAAAGATGGACCAAAAGGTCGGCCTGGTCCTAAAGGGCAAAAAGTAAGTTCGGACAATTCTGCACACCGCAGCTGTGATCTGATCATATGTTTTCCTGATTCTCCTATCTTTCTTATTTATATCACAGGGTTCTAAAGGAGACAATGGTTCACCGGGCCAGAGGGGTGCCAGAGGTCCTCCTGTAAGTACACACTACTATATATATATATATATATGTTAGATGAATTAATTTCATGTTCTCTTTTTTGCAGGGTGATCCTGGTATCGAAGGTCCTATTGGTTATCCTGGACAAAAGGTAAGCATGTTTCCATTTATGAATTAATTGTTCCTGTTTATTATTTGCATATTTTGCATCTGTTTAACTGTTCTGTGTTGTTTTTTATATTTATAGGGAGAACGTGGTTTTAAAGGGGAGAAGGTAGGAGGAGTTGTGATGGAAAAAAGCCATCGATTCTGCGTCATGTGAGTTATGTTTTATAACTTTATACTTTGTTCACAGGGAGAAATTGGCACACAAGGTAAAAAGGTGAGGGTGCATCCTTTATGTAATGCAAGTTAATATTAAGACATTCAGGCAGTAGATATCTGATCCCTGTATCTCGTTAGGGGGTTGAAGGATCTGCAGGACGCAATGGGACGGATGGACAGAAGGTGAGTCTTATTTTCCGGATCTGTAACCTTAATAAATGTGTTCTATTCAAATGCCGTGGCTCAGTTTCTAACAAGGCGTTGCATGTTACAGGGGAAAATCGGGCGTATCGGTGCTCCGGGCTGCAAGGGTGATCTGGGTGACAAGGTATGTGCAAGGTGCATCCTGTGCACAAATATCCCCATTGGATGAATGTTCACAGTCTGTTGCCTCTCCTGTTGCCAGGGTCCTGATGGTTATCCGGGTGACGTGGGAGATCCTGGCTCTCGGGGAGCTCCAGGAGAAAAGGTTTGGCATTAATCGTTCAGTAAATGAATTAGAAACTTGGCAAATAATGACTTTCCCTTCATCTTGTGGATGTGCAGGGAGATTCGGGTCGACCTGGGAGACCAGGACCACCTGGTCAATTGGGAGATCCTGGTCCCAAGGTATAGTGATGAATGATGAATGAATGGGTGATGATGATATTCTAAATCTTGTTGATGATGATTGATGATGATAATGTTGTTCCTGCAGGGTGAGAGAGGAAGTCCTGGGACACCCGGTCAGCCAGGACAGAAAGGCTCTGCAGTAAGAATTTACACTTTAATTTACATAATATACACTATATAAACAAATGTACTGGGTCTAAGGTGTTTTTTAGTCCTGATTTATAAAATCCAGCACCAAGCCATGCATTTAAAACATTTTGGTTCAGTGCACGTAGTCTATAAATGGACGGTTGAGGGAGTTTGGTGTAGAAGATGTTGACCTGACCTTAACTCCACTGGACGGCAAGCTTCTTGTCCAGAAATACATTCCCAAATCTTGTGGATCAAAGAGTGCAAGCTATAAAAGGCTAAATGTAGACAGTTTAGGGCTGAACAGAGGAATTTGTCCTCGACATTAAACTCATCCGTGCAGTGACACACACACACACACACACACACACACACACACACACACACACACACACAGAATGAGCAAAATGAGCACACATGTCCGGGTGGTGGGCAGCCTTGTACCCTGCCCAAGGGAACTTCAGCCATAGTACTTGGTGGGACTGGGAATCGAACCGGGGACCTTTAGGTTGCGAGGCTGGTTCCTTAATCCACAAGTGCTGTTAACTAGGTTGGCATATGAGATGGGATAGGATGCCATAAAACCCATGTACAATACATATAGGTCTCCCAATACTTTCATCCATATGGCGTATATGTTTCATCTTTGATCCATTTAAATATCTACCAATTTATCACTTCATAGGGGACTCCTGGAGGTCCTGGCCCCAAAGGGGACCCTGTAAGTAAAACCCAGTTCAAATCATTTTTAAGTCTTTTAAACATTTAACCGTAAAGGACATGTTGATATTTTCCCATTGTGCTGACAGGGAAGAAGAGGTGACTACGGGGCAAAGGGTAGTCAGGGGGCAGATGGACCAAAAGGAGAAAAGGTACGCTGTTTAATTGTAATTTTATATTATAAATGGAACCGTTACCAGTGTGATGAATACTCATGTTACCCGGGAAACGGCTGTGTGTGTAGGGTGAACCGGGGCCTGAAGGTGTGAGGGGAGTTCCAGGTGAGACGGGTAGCCAAGGACCCAAGGTAATTATAATTGTGATTAATTGTTCACAACAGATTATGATCAAGAATGAGGACTAAATGTTTGTATATGTGTCTAGGGAGATGCAGGACTTCCTGGGCCAAGAGGTCCACCAGGACAAAGGGGGGACCCGGGAAGAAATGTAAGACACGCAATAGTTAATCAAATATATATTTTTTTTATGTGTATATACTGTGTATATATATATATATATATATATATATATATATATATATATATATATGAATGTATGTGTATATATAATACAGCTATAATTAGTTTCTGATTAATGATACACTATAAACATTGAATAAAGCTTTCCCACAGTTTCATCATCGTTATTAAATTTAACTGTGATGTCATTCATGGTTAGTTTTTTTTTCCTAAGTTCACGTTAACAAAACTAGATTTATATACCGTGCAACCTCATAGTATAAAAATCCTACTTTCTTTGTGGTAACAGGGGACGCGGGGTGATCCTGGTGATGCTGGCAACAGAGGTGATCCAGGAGCTCCAGGACCAAACGTGTGTACAACAGTTTGTGTATTTAAATTGCAAACAGTGTCTAACTATAATGTGCATGATGAACCTCTTTCATTGATGTCTCACACACACACACACACACACACACACACACACACTGAGAGCCTCTCTCCTTCCCTTAATCCGTCAGATACCTCCCATGATTCCTCAACTCCACCTCCCATTCAACAAATGGGTTCTCAGGCTTAGATTACTATACTGCATCCTTCTCTAGTCTGAACTGCATACTGCCCCCTATATGTAGCATACATGTCCTACCTGTTAGTAATTCATTAAAATCACTGGGCAAAGAAAAGGACATGGAAGAATAGAAGAAGTTCGGCACTGATATCCAAAACAGCTATAACCAACATTAATGTTGGAGTTAAATCTACGTACAGTGACTAGCAAGCAGTTGGTCCAGCTGGCACGGTCATGGTCTATGATGGGACCTTGAAGCGTGTTCTCATTTGCTGAAATACCTAAACAGAGAAGTACACCATTCGGTATTATTAGTGCACTATAGATTTTTAGTTTGGTTGCATACTGCACACTACATCAGTGATAGTGATAGTATACTATATATATAATATATATACCGTATTTTCCGGACCATAAGGCGCACTGTAATATAAGGCGCAGTCTGAATTACTGGGTCTATTTCTGTATTCGATCCACGTATAAGGCGCACCGTACTATAAGGCGCAGTCTGAGTTACGGACTCTTTTTCTGTACGGTACTTATTCTGTACGGCAGCGTATTATAAGGCACTTGCTAAAACATACGAGCTACAAGAAAAGTAAAGGATGCAAAACAGTAATTTATAATTAAAGTTTATTCTACTACTTGATAAAACACACAATATTTTAATCTCTCTTCTCCCACAAATCCATCAAAGTCCTCGTCTTCTGTGTCTGAATTAAAAAGCTGTTTCACTATCGAGCCGGTGTTCCCTCCGGTGTTCCCCCTCATCAATGTCTGAGTCAGTCCCGTCGCCAGGCGGCCAATGGTTACAGCAGAAAGCTCAGCCCAGGCCTCCACAATTCATTCACAGACGGTGGCGTAACTCGCCCGCCGCTGCCTCTGAGTTTTAGTAAACGTGTGTTCGCCGTCTATCATCCATCGCTCCCACGCCGCCCGCAACTTTACTTTAAACGCCCTGTTTACACCAATGTCCAGCGGTCGGAGTTCTTTATTTAATCCTTCCGGAATGACAGCAAGCTTCGAATTAATTTTCTTCCCTCTGCTTTTCTGTGAGATAAACGGCATGGAGTCACAGATCAGCAGGGACAGTGAAGTGTGGAAAAAACCACCCGGTTGCACAACAAAACTTTTATAGATTTTGGAACTCAGTACACATATAAGGCACACCGGATTATAAGGCGCACGTCCGATTTCTGGGAAAATTTTAGGCTTTTAGGTGCGCCTTATAGTCCAGAAAATACGGTGTGTATGTATATATATATATATATATATATATATATATATATATATATATATATATATATATATATACAGTAGATTTGTTTTAATTTGAACTTTCTGATCTCCAGGGTGACGCTGGAAGACCAGGATTCAGCTACGCTGGACCCAGAGGAGCAACGGTACTCAAATTGGCATGTTAATGTTTATTACACACACAGTCATATCCTCTAGGATCATTGAAGTTCTTTCTCTCCTCTAGGGCGACCGGGGGGAGAAGGGCCGAGCTGGAGCGAGAGGAGGCAGAGGAGAATGTGGACAGAAAGGAGAACCGGGCCAAAAAGGAGTTCCAGGAGATCCTGTGAGTGATTCCTTAATGGACTTTATTATCCATGTGCATGTCCGTGTCCTGTACTTGTTGCTGTTACATGTTCTATCGGGTTCTACCCAATTTCACTGTGCATACTGTATGTGTTTGTATTATTACGTTCCTTCAGCTGTTCCTGCAAGGGGGTCGCCCCAGTGGGAATATGGGCGTCTTCAATTTGGCATTTACCCCAGATTCCCTTCCTGACACAGCCCTTCTAATTATCCAGGCTTGACACTGAGTGCAGTGATGGGTACATCTTCAGTGACATCTGCAACCTTATATTTCCAATTTTCTTATCAGCATGTGCAAAGAAACAGGAAATCCCATGGAGGAAACACATGCAGCCATGGCAAAGACAAATAGGCAGATGTTTCCCACTTAGGCGACCCCTTAATATAAAAATAAATGACACTTTTATTTTAAAATAAAGTGCTGGTTTTAACCCAAAGGCAGCATTAAATCCATCAAATTGGATAATTTATCCAGATGATATCCCACATATGATCATTTAACTCTTTCTCAGGGAGATCCTGGACCAAATGGAGAACCTGGACCAAGGGGGCCAAGAGGCGACCCAGGAAGACGTGTATGTATCATGTCCGAATACTTCAATTTGGTGATGGTTTATTTATTAGGGTCTTACTACAGTTCCATCCTTCTTTCTTCATTAGGGGGATCCTGGTCCAGAGGGAGACCCCGGTCTGACAGTAAGTCATCATTAGTGTTGTGTTGTATTATAGTGAGTCGGTATAAATGTTCCTACTTTCTTTTAGGAATGTGATGTCATGAACTACATCAGAGAGACCTGTGGATGTTGTGGTAGGTCGCTGTGGCATTCTGATTTACTTTACACTATATGGACCAAAGTATTAAGACCCACGTCCTTATCACTGAATCCTAGTGTTTGACTCATTGCCACCCATCCATCCATCTATTATCTTCCGCTTTATCCTCTATTAGGGTCACGGAGGGGTTCTCCATGGCCATCCAGGGAAGAGCGTCTTGGGCACTGGTCAGATACACCCAGGACAGAGCGCCAATGTATAGCTGGGAAAACTCACTCACACACACACTCTATATGGGGCAACTTGGAGAACTTAATTGACTTGATCCACGTTTTTGGACTGTGGGAGAAAACCGGAGAACCCGGAGGAAACCCACGCAGACACCGGGAAAACGTGGAAACTCCACCCAGATTGGGATTCGAACCGGGAATCTCTAGCACTCTGCTGCCCGACTCATTGCCACAGACAGATAAAATCAATTACAAAGAATAAACATGGTAAAAAATAGGTTGTGTTAGAGCTGCAACTCAAAATAGAACCTCTACAAGTGTGAAGTGTTGGAGTCCCAATACTTTTCTCCATAGAGTAACTATCATCATTTCGAATACTCGTCATGACCCTTTGTTTGGTTTTAGATTGTGAGAAACGGTGTGGCGCCCTGGACATTGTATTTGTGATTGACAGCTCAGAGAGTGTCGGTTTGACAAACTTCACCCTGGAGAAGAATTTTGTCATCAACACCATTAACCGACTTGGTTCCATAGCCAAGGATCCCAACGCGGAGACAGGTGGGCTGATCCCAAACATCAATAATGACCCTCTGTAAGCCAGCCACCCACCCACTGTGTTGTCTTGTAGGTACTCGAGTCGGCGTGGTTCAGTACAGTCACAGTGGAACCTTCCAGGCCATCCACCTCAATGACTCCAAGATCGACTCCATGTCAGCATTCAAAGACGCCGTGAAGAATCTGGAGTGGATTGCCGGTGGCACGTGGACCCCCTCTGCGCTGAAATTTGCCTACGACAACCTGATCCGCGGAAGCAGACGCTCGAAGGCCAAAATCTCCGTGGTGGTCATTACGGACGGTCGCTTCGATCCCCGCGACGACGATAAGTTACTGACCTACCTCTGCTCCGACAACAGCGTGGATGTGAATGCCATTGGCATCGGGGATATGTTCGAACAGCCGGAGGAGAATGAGAATCTGAACTCCATTGCCTGTCAGAAGAAAGGAAAGGTGACGGGAATGAGGCGCTTCGCCGACCTGGTGGCGGAGGAGTTCATTGACAAGATCGAGACTGTACTTTGTCCAGGTGAGGAACCCTGTCTTGCATCCATTATCTGCAATTTTGTTTATAGTAAAAAACAGATTGTATCAAGGACAGTTTCTTTTATTTGTTGTAGATCCAGTGATTGTCTGCCCTGATCTACCCTGTAAATCTGGTAAGATTCCTTTGGCTTTTTACATTCAGCTGTTGACATTTATACTGAAGTTGACATGTTACAATGCAGCTTTAACAAAAGTCACCTTGATTTGAGTTTACATTCAACTTTTATAATGTTTTACAACTTTAAAGCATTTTACCGGATTTAATTTATCATTTTTAACAACTTTCAGAGAATCTTTTGTTTAATGTACACAGTACCCACTCTATAGATAAGCCCATTGTTCCAACACCCATTATTTATACTATTCCTTCCACTTACTATATATTTATAGCTGAGGGCATGTATATAGTAGGGGAATAAATATAGCGAAGGGAATATATAGGTGGGGGCATATATAACTAAGGGCATGTATATATCTGGGTCATATATAGCAGGGGACATGTGTGTGTGTATGTATGCATGTATGTATGTATGTATGTGTATATATATATAGATATATAGATAGATAGATAGATAGATAGATAGATAGCAGGGTGCGTGTGTGTGTGTGTATATATATATATATATATATATATATATATATATATATATATATATATATATATATATATATATATATATATATATGGGGCGGCACGGTGGCTTAGTGGTTAGCACGTTCGCCTCTCAGCGCTAGGGATTCCCGGTTCGAATCCCCATCTGGGTGGAGTTTCCATGTTCTCCCCGTGTCTGCGTGGGTTTCCTCCGGGTTCTCCGGTTTCCTCCCACAGTCCAAAAACATGGATCAAGTTAATTGAAATCTCAAAATTGCCCCATATAGAGTGTGTCTGTGTGAGTGAGTGTGTG
>JAFMOD010000306.1:1566644-1638673 GCA_019802435.1 Corydoras maculifer | reverse complement strand
TGTTCTCCCCGTGTCTGCGTGGGTTTCCTCCGGGTTCTCCGGTTTCCTCCCACAGTCCAAAAACATGGATCAAGTTAATTGAAATCTCAAAATTGCCCCATATAGAGTGTGTCTGTGTGAGTGAGTGTGTGCCCAGCGATGGATTGGCGCCCTGTCCTGGGTCTATCTGCCCAGCGCCCGAGACGTTCTCCCCTGGATGGGCATGGGGAACCCCACCGCGACCCTAATAGAGGATAAGCTGGAGATAATGAATGAATGAATATATATATATGGGGCATATAGCTGGGGGCTTGTATATAGTTGAGAGCATATATAGTTGAAGGCATGGTAGCTCAGTGGTTAGGATCACATTTCAAACTTCAACATAAGGACTAAATTCTGTAACTGCAGATCTACAAAGTGCATCCTTCAGTGTCTTAGGTGGAGCTGCTAAAATGGACAGGTGTAGAAACAAGGAGGTGTAGCTAATAAAGTGTAAGGGGTGTGGCTGGTGAGTGTAAGTTGAAAATGTGTGTTTTTTTTTTTTATATATACTCTTTCTGCCCGTGTTGTCTTATAAGCATCATTTAATCCCCCCCAGGTCTGCTGATTTTAATTAGTTTAAAACCAAGAACATCATGTTTCCAATTATTGGTGCAGAGAATCAAAGGTAACAAAAATCGTGAGGTTTTATTCTTAACTCTTTGAGATAAGAGACCGAACAAAACCGAACAACCCGAACATATTTAGCACTGTGCTCGGTCAGTAGAGCCAGTCGCTCAGAGACCCCTAAAAACTATTGTCTCACCGCTCACTTGCAGATGTGGCGTCCCATTGGAATGGGGACCCTTCACATGGATTCATTGCAGAGGAAGGGACAGACAGCCCCGTCCCAAGCACTGTCACAAACGTCTCAAACTTTATCAGCTCTCTGCAGGAGGCCCAGCATCTCGATACCTACAGCAGGGCTGTAGCCACAATGGCCTACACAGCCCAGAGAGCCAAGTTTTCAACGGGAGCAGAGAAACAGCAGTGGACTGATCTGTTCATTGACTCTTTCAGAATGGTCTATGGCAATCTCTTGGGTGACCCAAACAAAGCTTTAGGGCTGTGTTAACAGGACCAGGCTCCAGAACCGGTTAAACTAAAGCATTGGCATCGGATTGGTTATGGAATTATAACTACTAAAACATACTAATGGTGCCTGAGTGTAACCAGCGTGAGCATGATTAACATTACAGCATTTGGATTTATATGGGGTTATAATCATGGGTTCTCCATGAACGCTCAGTACTGCGCATGCAATCTGCTAACATTTGCTTTATTGACGTGAAAATATTGCAATGTTTCGGTAACCACTGCTTTGGGAAATGTTTTATAATCAGAATCAGAATACTTTATTAATCCCAGAAGGAAAATTATAATCTACACTTCTAAAAAAAGTTCTTCAGGGGTTATTTAGTAAGAACAATGGTTCTAAATGGAAATCATAAGAATTAAAAAACGTGAGACCCTTTGCATGGTGGAATAGAGAATTAGGTTTGAAGAAAGTAATTCCTACAGATGTGAATAATCTTTACTCTGTGTAAATATTATAATCTGTAAACCACACGATGACACTTTGGTCGTACAGTTTTGCATTTTGCACATTGCTACGAGCTCATTACACCTCAGACCTCAGAAATGATATTACATTTGTTCTCGTAGTTTACAGTTCTTATAAGCTATACATTGTCTCTGCATCTTCACGTAACTCTTCAGCGGGATTATGTTTCCGCTCAGCTGCTTCTCTCCTTTTATCAGATCTTATCAGTGATTTATTGAAGTTCCAGGTATGGATGAATGAGATGTTTTAAATCCATTAAAATGTCCATCCATCCATCCATTAACTTCCGCTTAATCCTAGGGTCGCAGGGGGGGTTCCCCATGCCCATCCAGGGGAGAACGTTTTGGGCGCTGGGCAGATACACCCAGGACAGGATGCCAATCTATTGCAGGGCCATTAAAAAGTCCATTAAAATAAAAATCAAATACAAAAACAGACAAATACGAACAATTTTAGGATATTACATTTATATATAGAGTTGTTGCTTCATATAAAATATCGCCCTGGGAGCAATTGGCGTTAGGTGCCTTGCCCAATGACTCTTCAACTATTGTACTTGGTGGGACCAGGAATCAAACCGGGCTGGTTCCTTAACCCCAAGCCTATGACTGCCCCTACTTAAACACAGTATGTAGAAGAATAAATGAACTACAGTCTGTAATTCTAGAACTACAACATAAAGCTATATAGTAAGTGGAACTAATATAACACATAACAGACAAGAGGAGCAGAAACAAGGTGGTGAACCGAATATAGTGGCCAGTGAATGTAAACTGACGGATTAATTTGACTGCATTTGATTTGTTTCATCTGGATAATAATGCAAAACAATCAACCACACAAAGAAAATGTTACCAGTGAAGTTTCTAGACTTGAAAAATTTTGTGAAGAGAGCTGAAGATGGTTATGAGTGTAGTGCCGTTATGGTGCAAATGTCAGTATTTTGGCTGTATGTAGTTTTAAAATTGGACTTTGTAAGTATTTTATGTATTCCTTATTAAAGTGATGTTTCAGAACAGTAGCCAATATAAAATAAACAGCATTAGCAAACAATTCATCACTGTTGATTATCCATTCATTATCTTCCGCTTTATCCTCTATTGGGGTCGCGGGGGGGTGGTTCCACATGCCCATCCAGGGAAGAACGTTTCGGGCCCTAGGCAGATACACCCAGGACAGGGCGCCAATCTATCGCTGGGCACAGACTCACTTACACATACACACTCTATATGGGGAAATATGGAGAATTCAATTGACTTGATCCATGTTTGTGGACTGTGGGAGGAAACCGGAGAACCCGGAGAAAACCCATGCGGACACGGGGAGAACATGGAAACTTCACCAAGATTGGGATTCAAACCAGGAATCCCTAGTGCTGAGAGGCGAACATGCCGCCCACTGTTGGTTCTATTTTTCTTGATTTTCTGTGACTAACCCGATCACTGCCTGTGGAAATCCAGCACTGAGAATGTTCTCTTTACTATAAAGACAAACATGTTCAGTGAAAACCCTAAATTCTCACTTTGCTTTCCCCCCCAGAACCAGAAGTAGCCAGCTGCAATCAGCGTCCAGTCGACCTCGTGTTCTTGCTGGATGGTTCGGAACGCATGGGCCCAGATAACTTCCTGATGAGCAGGGATTTTGTGGAGAACGTGGCTCGGCGCCTCACCCTGGCCATCCGCGAAAGAGATGAAAGAAATGCCCGTGTGGCGGTTCTGCAGTTCGGCGCACAAAATCAAAACGCCGTCATCAGCCTGTCTCACAATTTCACCATCATCTCGGACAGCCTGGCTAACATGGCTTACATGGACACGTCTTCGAACGTGGTCAGTGGCATCGACTACGCCATCAACAACATCCTGAAGAGCGGATCCAACCGCTTGGCCCGGCGCAACGCTGAAATCTCCTTCGTGTTCATCACCGACGGAGTGACTAAAACCCCAAATTTGGAGGAGGCCCTTAATGCCTTGCGGAAAGAAGAAGTCATGTCCACTGTAATAGCCATCGGAAGCGACGTCGACCAAGACGTGCTGACGAAGCTCGCGCTGGGCGACCAGACCGCAATATTCAGGGGACAGGATTTCACTCATCTGTCCAAAACACGCTTCCTCGACCGCTTCATTCGGTGGATCTGCTGAGTTCACACTGGGCATGTCGCTGGATTCAGCTTGGTCATTGGGGTGCCATCCATCGTATCTCGGCTCCGTTCAGGAAAAGCATGTAATTAAAGAGCTTGGTGACAACTTTATAAGATCATACCAGTTCTTAAACATGACTGACCTCCCGCCCTCATAACCAAGCTTAATCCAATATGTACCAGTGATTTCAGGAGGAGGAATCAGGAGACACTGCAGTAAAAGTGGAGGGCGAGACACTCCGAACATATGAATTGTTACAATTGTGATCACATTGCCAATGTTTTTTTTTTTTTTTTCCGTTTTTATTGATAAGGTGCTAAACTAAAGCCTGTGTTTTGTCCTGTGTATCATTGTTACATATCACTCGCAGTTTTCCAATTTCAACCATTTATATATTTTAAAGAGTATTTCAGGGTCAAACACAGCTTGGGCTTCTTCCTGACCAAATGACAGCAATCTGCTAAAGCTAAACCGACGCCTTCTGCATACTAATAACACCAGACCACCATGGCTTCTTCTCCATTTACAGAAATAGACAATAGCTATAGTACATCACTTGCAAGTCCACGCCTGCTTTAACACATTTAGAAAAGGGAGTAACCCGTTTCAGGTCGAGCTTTTTTATAAAATGAAGTATTAATGCTAAGTTCACTTTTGTATAATGACCACAGGTTGTTTTTGTGTCTTTTACAAGCACTGTAATCTGAATAGTCTATAAATTCTGTGCTGCCAAGAAAATCGAACGACACTTGAAGGCTGTATCAATATTTTTGTCAACTTCAGTGTTAGTACAATAAATGTGGATTTGATGATCTAAACGTGTTCTGCTGTCATTTGTGATTATACTCTAAAAGTCGGGTAGGTAAGACATATATGTGTGTGTTTGTTCGGGAGAAAAGACACAGATCCACTTGTTGGCCGCTTAATGAGGTAAAAGTCCTCGCTTTAATCTTCATTATCTTTTTTTAAGCCCAAATATTCAGATCAATGCATTTTGTAGTTCTACCATTACAGACTGTAGTCCCATCTGTGGCTACATGCCATGGACGTCCTTTACTATGTTCTCTAAAGATCAGAACCCCCACAGAGCAGGTATTACTTGGGCGGTTAAAGTGTTGGGGTGATAATAATGGTTTCAAACTCAAGTCAAACCCTCAAAATAGACATTGCTCCAACATGTATTTATATAAAAAGCGAGATCTGTTCACAAGTGGCAGAATGGCCTTTAGTAGTTTTGTCGTTAAGGTGTTGGACAGTTATAGGTTTTCAGAGTTCAATCTTCAAGTCCATTAATGTGAGTACTTGAGTGAGTCCCTTCAGCCTTATTGGTGCAGCGGTGCTGTTTCATTTATAAATACGTACTCTAATCCCATTAAGTTGGAAGTTGTAATACGTTTATATAGGCTTTAAAGTATGCATCTGCAAACCAATGTCATAAATAATTTGTAGATTTTTTTTTGTTTTACCCCTTGTTTTCCCCTCATTGTCCATTTTTTATGCTCCAGTTACCAGACCATCCATCCATCCATCCATCTTCCGCTTTATCCTATGTTAGGGTCGCGGTGGACGGGGGAAGGGGGGGGGGGTTCCCCATGCCCATCCAGGGGAGAACGTTTTGGGCCGATACAGCCAGGACAGGGCGCCAATCGATCACTGGACACACACTTACTCACACAGACATACACACTTTGCATGGGGCAATTTGGAGAACTCAATTGCCTTGATCCATGTTTTTGGACTGTGAGAGGAAAGCGGAAAACCCAAAGGAAACCCACGTGGAAAATGGGAGAACATGGAAACTCCACCCAGATGGGGATTCGAACCGGGAATCCCTAGCGCTGAGAGGAGAACATGCTAATCACTAAGCCACCTTGTAATTTGCTTTGGATAAAAGCGTCTGCTAAATGACCAAATGTAATGTAAATGCAATGCTTTAGTTTTGTGTCCTTATACTTTTTCCTCATGGATTCTGTAAAACCTCCAGACTAAGGGTCAGCTCCTCCTCCAGGAACTTCTGCAGGGTTCACTGTCACGCATGCGCAGTAGTTCAGTGCTCGGTAAGCCACTCGGTCAGCAAAGAAGTCAGTAAGTAACGAAGAGTTTTTTCTAAAATGCAAGTTCTTTAAAGCAACTAATCTCTAAAAGCAAGCAGCGTGTGGGATCAGCAACGCTGTTAGACATCATGCTACAAAAACACACGATGTTTATTTAATTTTCTGGCTCAGTTTGCGGTGATCGTTCCACTATTTTTTTCATTATGAAACTCTGTGACTCCAGGGGGCGCTGTTTTACCTTCCCTACAAGATTTATAAATGTTTTAAATGGTTTAATGTAAGATTGAAACTCGAGTGTTTGTGAATAATTATAGATTACAGATAATAACTGTTTCAGGTTCGAATCCCCATCTGGGTGGAGTTTCAATGTTCTCCCCGTGTCCGCATGGGTTTCCTTCGGGTTCTCCAGTTTCCTCCCACAGTCCAAAAACATGGATCAAGTCAATTGAGTTCTCCAAATTGCCCCATATAGAGTGTGTTTGTGTAAGGAAGTGTGTGCCCAGCGATGGATTGGCGCCCTGTCCTGGGTGTATCTGCCCAGCGCCCGAGACGTTCCCCTTTAGATGGGCATGGGAAACACCCCCCCCCCGCGACCCTAATAGAGAATAAATAAGTGGAAGATAATGAATGAATGAATGAATGAATGTATTCAGCATAACTTGCTATTAATATCACGTTTCCACACATTGGTTCTCTATACATGTCTGTACATAACCAAAAATTAGAATTTATCGTATTTATATGTATATTTCTATTTTAATTTACCTAATTTAATTCCTTTCTAATTGCTAAATACCTTTTTCACCTTTTTTTCTAATGTAACTTGCTGTTGAGAATGAGAATTTCCCCATTGTGGGACAAATAAAGGTCTATCTTATCTTATCTTATTGGTCAGGAGCATCACAGAATAGGTATAGTTTAAGTGGTGGATTGTTCATGCAGTAACACTGATGTGGTGAGGGAGGTTTTAGTTCAGCAGTGCTGCTATAGTTTAATTTCTCCACCTCAGTGACACTGCTGGGATAGGACTAATGCACCCACCAAATACTCCCTGCTCTGTGGTGGTACTATTGGGGTTCTGACCATTAGAACAGAGTAAAGGGGACGTACACAGTATGTACTGTAGAACAAACACAGATGGACTACAGTCTGGAATTGGAGAACTACAAAGTCCATCTTTACAGGAAGTGGAACCGATATAATATATGTTCATATGTACTGCTGTTACTGTGTGGTATGTGTTTGCCTCACTCTTTTCTGTTGTGATAAATTTCTGCAGCTCTATGCGATGGCCTGCAGTACAGATTTTACCAGCGACCTTTGCACCCCGGCTTTTGTTGTGGATCTCGACCTACTGAGAAGAAATGCAGCAGGGATGCTGGAGCGCTGCCAGAAACTCGGCGTGCAACTCCGACCACACATGAAAACCCATAAAACTCTGTAAGAACGATCAAACACATACGCTTTAATCATTTTGCACTTTGCCCCTTCGCCTTTGCCCCTGCTGCGCTGCTGGAGATTTAATTAGGAGCCATTTTGAGGAGTTTTATTATTATTCAGCAGAAGATTGAACACATGGGTTTAATCTTTAACTCATTTTAAAATGCTTTAGTCATAAAAAAAACATTTTTTACACAATCAGTTTAGTTTGTATGTTTTTGGAAGGATCCCAAACAAGCACAGGGAGAACATACAACTGCACAGATGAGAGGCTGAGCCAAAAAGTAGTTGAGGTAATGATCTCATCCTTCCTAAGGCCCTGCACAGGTACACAGACATTTAACACAGACAAAGCACAGATCAGATCCATTACCTCACCTGCTTCCCTGGCTTTGCCTCGCATTTACAAATCTGCACTTTACCACAGCTCCGTCTCCACCAACTTTTAACTTTATAAATCCATGGTTACCTTTTATATTCACCTCAGTGAGGGTGCAGACCTCATGACCGGCGGTTCCCGGAGGTGCATCGCAGTGTCGACCCTGGCTGAGGCGGCTTTCTACGCTGACGGCGGTTATGACGACATCCTTTACGCTTACCCGCTGACTTTCGACAAAGTACAGCGCTGTGCAGAGTTGTCAGAGAAATTATCTTTATTCCATGTGTTGGTGGATAACAGCGTGGCCCTTGGTCATCTCAGTAAGAGACCCCTGAAGAATGGCAAAATCTGGCATGTGTGGATGAAACTGGACTGTGAAAATGGTAGAGGTGAGATCTGCACAAACGTCTGGTGACAATAAAACATACAAAAACACATACGGTTTATTGAATAATAACTAAAGCTTGTCGTGTTTTGCAGTGGGGGTCCTTCACTCTGATCCGGCAGCAATACAACTGGCTGAGGAAATCTCCAAAACTGATGGGGTGGAGCTTACAGGAATTTACGCCCATTGTGGAAACACGTACAACTGTAAGGGGGAGAAGCAAATCAAGGCCATCGCCCAGGAAACTACAACCATTGTTTTGAAGTTTATGGAGAAGTACGATGTCTGTATGATTTATTTTCGGGCGAGTGTATTGCTTTGCCTCTTTACCAGGAATCACCCCCTATCTGCCACCTCAAAAAAGTTTCTCTGGAACATTTTATTCACTAATTTGTGTTCTGTTCTGTTTTACAGACTAAAGACCATTGGAATCAAGGGTGTAAAATCTAGCATTGGTTCCACTCCATCTTGTAGCCACCCAGTTTCGGATATGGCTCTATTGAGTGAGGTCCATCCTGGAAACTATGTGTTCTACGGTCAGTTTGATAGCAAGATATTTTATATTTTGAAGAATATTAGTACTCAGCATAATGGTTTGAAACTGAGTTTCTGGTGTTTTTGTTGCGTAGATGTGCAGCAGTCTCTCATTGGCTCCTGCAGACCTGAGGATATTGCAGTTCGGGTGCTGACTAGGGTTATGGGTCATTATCCACATAGGAACCAACTACTGGTCGATTGTGGCTGGGCTGCCCTAAGCCATGATGGAGCTGGCCGTCTTCCTACAGGTTATGCTGTTATTGAAGGCCATCCAGAACTGAAGTGAGAGCTACCAATGTTCTAAGTGTATTAATTTGGTCTTAATATACATTCTGATCACTTTGTTAGGTTTTCTTGTTTCTACACTCAAAAACAAAAAGTAGTCCTTCTGTTTTGCTGTATCATTTGCATTTTCTAATAGTCAGGACCCCCACTGGTCCAGCCCAGGGGATGTTTTTTTTGGGTGGTTGATGATTCTTAGCACTACTGTGACTCTGATATAGTAGTAAACTTACAACGTATATAGAGAAACAGATGGACTACAGTGATTGTTAAACTATAAAGTCAATCAATATGGTACATAGGCGGCACGGTGGCTTAGTGGTTAGTACGTTCGCCTCTCAGCGCTAGGGATTCCCGGTTCGAATCCCCATCTGGGTGGAGTTTCCATGTTCTCCCCGTGTCTGCGTGGGTTTCCTCCGGGTTCTCCGGTTTCCTCCCACAGTCCAAAAACATGGATCAAGTTAATTGAATTCTCGAAATTGCCCCATATAGAGTGTGTCTGTGTGAGTGAGTGTGTGCCCAGCGATGGATTGGCGCCCTGTCCTGGGTCTGTCTGCCCAGCGCCCGAGACGTTCTCCCCTGGATGGGCATGGGGAACCCCACCGCGACCCTAATAGAGGATGAGCGGGAGATAATGAATGAATGAATATGGTACATTAATATGTACGAATCACATGGATAATAAGTGTATAAACCAGGGCGGTGTTTAATGTCATTAAGAATAATCTTGACTTTGGATGTGTTTGTAGGTTGGTGTCCATGACTCAGGAGCATGGCCGAGTGGAGCCCATATCTGGAAAGTTGGATTTCAGTCAGTTCCCTATAGGGTTCATGCTGGCCCTTTTGCCTAATCATGTAAGTTGGTATGAATTTAACAGTAAAAAAAAATGTAGTAAATGTTGTAGAAAATTCTGATTTACAGTATATTTGTCTCCATACCATTAAGCTAAATAACACTAGGGTTAAAAAGCAGACACTGATGTTCTACTAATGCCACTTACTGATTTTTCTTCATCTGAAAAGAGTGACATATTTAAACGTCTAGGAACATCAAAGCCCAATGAGTATGTTTTACTTGTCAGTGTGTTAAGCATAGTTTTGCAGGTAGCCTGGATTGTATTCATCTATTAAATCCTACATTAACAGAGATAACGTGCTTTATATTAGGGCCAATTGTTTCCTGTTAAAATCTCAGCCGTTATGCTGATATCACATCACTGTCCTCTGCAGGCCTGCGCTACGGCTATGATGCATCCAGTCTACTTTGTCCATTCTCAAGGGAAGATTGTGGGCAGCTGGAAACCAATCCGAGGGTGGTGACCAGCCAGAACATGTGCTTGTGCAGTGACTATTATCGGGACTACAAAAGAGTAGAGTAGTAATAGAATTACTTCTTTAGTTAAAAACCATTTTCTGGCTTATAAGAATGATTTTTGAAATAATTAACAACGGCTTAGCAATGTTGTTAGGGAGCTGTAGCTCAGTGGTTAGGGTGTTGGGTTATCAATCTGAAGGTTGGGGGTTCAAATCCCAGGTCCACTGAAGTTACCAGTGTGGGTCCTTGAGCAAGACCCTCAACCCTCATTGCTCCAGGGATGTTGTGATGAACCCTGTGCTCACCTTGTACGTTGCTTTGGATAAAGGCATCTGTTAAATGACCAAATGTAATGTAAATGTAATGTTTGTGAGCATAAAAATGACATGTAGGTTTAAAAGGGAGTGAATGCTTGATTTAAATGGAAATGTTCAACTGAGGAATGTTAATTAAATGTAGAATTATATTAATAATGATTAATAAAAATATATTCGTCACTGGCATCTTAAAGTCCGATGGTGGAATAGTGCGGGAGAATTCTGGCCAATAGCCAACCTCCTTTACTTCATCTCACTCCAAACCGTCCAATGGCATCCTCGCCACTGACTCGGCTTTGTTCGCGGCTCCGATTCCCTGCAGATGATTCAGATCACTGATTCAAAGTCTGTTTTGACTCACTGACGCATTCCACGAGGAGCGTTTAACCTTTAGCATTTTTTTCTTTAAATAAATATGATAAATGACTCAGTAAATCGTGTAAATTATTAAGTGTTATTAAGTTATAATTTAAATAATTATAAATTTTAATAATTATTAGTAAATTATAGCTGCGCAAATGCAAAATAATATTGCCAGTTTTGATTTATTATTATTATTATTATTATTATTATTATTATTATTCATTCATTCATTATCTTCTGCTTTATTCTCTATTATCTACCGGTCACGGTGGGGTTCTCCATGCCCATCCAGGGGAGAAAGGGCAAATTCTCCAAATTGCCAGGGGAGAAAGTTTCGGGCGCTGGGCAGATACACCCAGGACACCAATCTATCACTGAGCACACACTCACTCACGCATACACACTCTATAGGGGGCAATTTGGAGAACTCAATTGACTTAATCCATGTTTTTGGACTGTGGGAGGAAACCGGAGAACCCGGAGGAAACCCACGCAGACACGGGGAGAACATGGAAACTCCACCCAGATGGGGATTCGAACCGGGAATCCCTAGTGCTGAGAGGAGAACATGCTAAACACTAAGCCACCGTGCCGCTATAGACACATGATAATTTCAAATTATTGGTTATGTACAGACATATAATAGAGGAATAAAATGAAACCAAAATTGCACTTATGGTAAAGTTTGATATCTGATTAAGCAATCTTATTCGAGTAGTCTGATGGTCATCACCAACAGTAATATTAATTTCAAGGGTCTCGAATTCGTGAAAATGTTATTTGCAGGAGTTCTGGTATCAATATGAGAAGTGTATTATTTGTTTTATATCACAGTAGGTCTTGAGAATCGATTCGTCTCCACTCGGTTCACCCGAATCTGTTCAGTCCAGCGAACAGCGAGTGGGCAGAAATAGAAGGGGCAGGTAGAAGTCAACACCAGGTGACTCTCTCACGTCCGCACGCTCCGTGGGCTGGAGCTTCCACGGCGTTTTGCCCCGCGGGGCGGCTGTGATGTGGCGTGTTCGCGCGGAGAGCCGGTGCGGTTCCCCTGCAGCGTCCGGAGCCCCGAGTCGCCGCATCATCCTCCCGGTACGTACCGACCGACCGACCCGGCGGAGCGCAGCCGCCTGCGGGCTGAAGGACGAACGCGTCTGCGCAGCCGAATGCTTTCCACTCGAGGTGTTGTGAGAGTTTGGGGAACCCCCCCCTGTACGGTACGTCGTGACTCCGCGTTCTGCTCCTCGCGCTCCTGACTGCAATGTAAGCGGACCGTGGAGATGACCACGGAGCTTTGTCTCCGCGCATGCGCACACGTGCGCGCATGCAGACAGGCAGGCGTCCATATCCTATGGCAGACCCCGGGTGAGGGACTCGGCCTTGATGCAGGCAGGCTACATCAGATCAGAACTCCTGAGGCCATGCACACTGAGGGTTTATGACGTCACATGTGGCAGCATCCTGCCCTGTCCCTCTATTCGGCCCGTGTGTCCATCAGGTGCAAATCTGGGGATCTGTGCAGATCAGAACTCCTGAGGTCATCACAGTGAGGTTTATGACGTCACATGTAGCAGCATCCTGTCCTGTCCTGTCCTGTCCCTCTATTCGGACCTTGTGTCCATCAGGTGCTTTGCCAAAATCTGTGTATAAATTATATTAGTGGCAATTGAATTGGTAGTGTTGGGTATTAACAATATTCGAGTATGGCTGTCCTACACTGTTGATGCTGTCCCCCCGCTAAAGGAGGATGAGTCCCCCACTGGGTCTCAGTCCTCACAAGGTTGCTTCCTTAAAATAAAATAACAGGGAGTTTTTTCTTGCCACTGTCGCTTCGGCTTACTCTTTGGGGGTTTAAAGGATTTTCATTCTGTAAAGCTGCTTTGTAACAATATACTGTTGTAAAAAGCGCTATAGAAATAGTTGGGTAGTGGGAGGCACAGTGGCTTAGTGGTTTGCATGTTCGCCTCTCAGCACTAGGGATTCCTAGTTCGAATCCCCGTCTGGGTGGAGTTTCCATGTTCTCCCCGTGTCCGCGTGGGTTTTCTCCGGGTTCTCCGGTTTCCTCCCACAGTCCAAAACCATGGATCAAGTCAATTGAGTTCTCCAAATTGCCCCCTATAGAGTGTGTTTGTGTGATTGAGTGTGTGCCCAGCGATAGATTGGCGCCCTGTCCTGGGTGTATCTGCCCAGCGCCCGAAACGTTCTCCCCTGGATGGGCATGGGGAACCCCCCGCGACCCTAACAGAGGATAAAGCGGAAGATAATAAATAAATAAATAACTTGAGTAGTTTGATGCTTATCATCAGCTGTAATATTAGTTTTAAGGGTCTTCCATCCTGTCCTGTCCTGTCCTGTTCTGTCCCTCTATTCGGGCCGTGTGTCAATGAAGTGCTTTGCCAAAATCTGTGTATACATTATATTAGTGGCGATTTAATTGGTAGTGTTGGGTATTAACAATATTCGAGTAGTTTGATGGTTATCATCAGCTGTAATATTAGTTTCAAGGGTCTTCCATCCTGTCCTGTCCGGTCCTGTTTTGTCTTTCGATACGGGCCCGTGGGTCCATAAGGTGCTTTGGCAAAACCTGTGGCTCTGTGCCGCCCACAGAGACGTGCAGGGTGGAGTGCAGAGGCGGGTAGGTTAGCTGGATAACTTAACAGGATTGCGAGTGATTAGAAGCACCTTGTCATGGGAAAGCGAAGGGAATGCAGCACAGATGGTGTTTTGTGCGACATTCTCATACAGGCGAATGCTCCTCAGAGGGCTCTCAGGACTGCTTAGCCAAATTACAAATGCATTATGTGGAGGATCAGCTCAGTTTGCCGGGTGTGTGAGGGCCTCGTTTACGATGGGACGGGATGCAGCGCCGTTCATTCACACGGTGCTGAGGGGAGAACATGTTCCCGCTTCGTCCTGCCGAGCGATCCGTCGTGTGTCTACATATCCATTGTGGTCAGCAGTGAGAGGAAAAGCCTCCCTCATTTGACCATCCTCTCAGCCGTCTCTGCCTCCCGAGCTTTTTTAAGCGATGTCTATTTCGGGCCCTGTGCTAAGACCCTGTGTAAGGGGCTGTATGCACTTGATTATCTGGCACTCGAGCCTGTAAGCTTCTTATCAGGAGGGAGGGGTTAAAGAGCAGGATCTTCAGCCTACCGGGATGAACCTCCAGAAAATCCTCCGTCTGATTGACTTACAGCATTTAAGGCCCTTTTTTTTTTCTTTTTGCTTTCATTGCAGTATTCCTGCTGTGTGCGCTGTAGTCCTTCGCTTTGACATACGATATGTGGACATCAGCATTAAGACGCCCACATGGCACACCACGCCAGCTTTATGACATCACCGTCTTAGCAGCTATAACAGATTCTGAAGCATCGGTTGGGGGGGGGGGGGTGTTGGTTATTCGTCTATCCGTCCATTTCCATCCTTTTTCATCTCCTCTCGTTATCTTCTCCTCAATCCTCTACTAGGGTCGCCGGCGGTGGGGTGGGGGGGTGGTGTCCCCATTCCCATCTGGGGAGAACATTTCGGACGCTGGGCAAATACACCCAGGACAGGTCACCATTCCATCGCTAGGCACACACCCATCCAGACACTCAATGTAGAGGCAATTTAAAACAGCCAATTTTCCTTGAATCCATGTTTTTGGCCTGTGGGAGGAAACCCGGAATAAACCCATGGAGACAAAGGGGTAACATGGAAACTCCACCCAAATCGGAATTGGAACCTGGAACCCCAGCGCTGAGAGGCGGATTTGCTGACCTCTACACCACTGTGTTGCCTAATCCGTGTTGTAGTTCATACGAAATGTGTTTGATTGGGTAAAGGTCGGGGCTTTCCCACTCCAGCTATACATCTAGGATGCCCATCCAGGGGAGAGTGTCTCAGGCGCTGGGCAGATACACCCAGGACAGGGGGGGAATCTATACTGTGCACACATTCACTATATGGAGCCATACTATTTGGAGAATTCAACTGACCTGATCCATGTTTTTAGACTGTGGGAGAGAACCCGGAGGAAACCCACGCGGACATGGGGAGAGCATGGTAACTCCACCCAGATTGGGATTCGAACCGGGAATCCCTAAAGAGAAGAATGTGCTAACCACTGAGCCAACGTGCCCCCCTAATACTAACATGGTGTGTAAACAGGTTTTAATATAAAAGCCTAAAAAAAAATTAACCCTGGTAGATCTCGATGACCTGTCCACTGGAAAAGTAGATCTCGGGCCAGAAAAGGGTGGGCCCCCCTGCATTAGAGCATCTGTAGGTTTAATGCAGAGGTTCCATCATGTATGCAGAGCTGTAGCTGTCTCTCTGTCTCTGTACTCTGTGTTCTTAGAACTCTCTTAATTAGGACAGAAGACTGGAGCAGCTCTGGGAACTATCTGCAAAGTTTCCTCAATGAATCTGGGCCTGATCTGAGACCCGCACACCCACGCCGTGATGCTGTCATGGATACAAGGGGTGGAGTGAATCTGCCTTCTGCTTTTTTCATCCCCTGTATGTCATCAGCAGTCACTAGAACAGCAGACGTGATGGAGAACCCGAGTCTGAGCCTCGCTCTGCTGCTCGTCTGAAGAGTGAGCGAGGTCAGATCAAGAACACTCGTCTCGCGTCCTCCTCTCCACCCGTTTCCCCTTGAATCATTCATACTGTGTGTGGAACCTCACCTAAGCTTTAAGTTCACCCCAGTTTGTGTCTTTGTCTCTTCAGGTGGACCATGCTCTTTCCAGAGCGTGGCGTTGTGGAGGAATGGCTCTCGGAGTTTAAGGTGAGTGACGGGGCTATATTCCACCTAGCGGCCACTTTATTAGGTCCATCTGCTTGTTTTTTTGCACATTGCTTATGATATATGTTCTACGCACCGGGTAAAGTGTGGTGGGAGAGTGTTGGGTATTGGGTCTGTACATAGAGAACCTACAAAAGACCTAAACGCATAATGTCAGTCTTATAGCTTTAGGGTATGATGATTTACAAGAACATTATTAATGTAATTGCTATATATGACAAATTACACAATTGTTATCCATTATCTTCCGCTTTATTCTTTTATCCTCTACTAGGGTTGTAGGGGGGGGTTCCCCATGCCCATCCAGGGGAGAAAGTTTTGGGCGCTGGGCAGATACACCCAGGACAGGGCGGCAATCTATCACTGGGTACATAAACACACTCTATATGGGGTAATTTGGAGAATTCAATTGATCTTGATTGTTTGACAATTGACTGTGTTTTTGTACTGTGAGAGGAAACCGGAGAACCTGGAGGAAACCCACGCGGACAGGGGGAGAACATGGAAACTCCACCCAGATTGGGATTCGAAACGGGAATCCCTAGCACTGAGATGAGAAAATGCCAAACCACTAAGCCACCATGCTGCCATGATTGTTATCCGTTAGTCTTATTACTTTTTTTCTTTTATTATTATTATTATTATTATTATTATTATTATTATTATTATTATTCCACCAGGGCGGCATGGTGGCTTAGTGGTTTGGCTTGTTCTCCTCTCAGCACTAGGAATTCCCGGTTCGAATCCCAATCTGGGTGGAGTTTCCATGTTCTCCCCGTGTCCGCGTGGGTTTCCTCCGGGTTCTCCGGTTTCCTCCCACAGTCCAAAAACATGGATCAAGGTCAATTGAATTCTCCAAATTGCCCCATACAGAGTGTGTCTGTGTGAGTGAGTGAGTGCCCAGCGATAGGTTGACGTCCTGTCCTTGGTGTATCTGCCCAGCGCCCGAAACATTCTCCCCTGGATGGACATGGGGAACCCCACCGCGACCCTAATCTGCCCAGCGCCTGAAACATGGAAAAATTCCCATTCCCTTTGCATTATGGTGATTTGTGAGAGGTACTCCCACCTCTTGTTCAATTCATGAGAAAATCGGCAGGCTCAGAGAAATCTGCGCTCACACCCATCAGCTGAAATCACAGAGCTGCATCACTGCATTGCTTTGATCTACGTGTGCGCGGCGTCTCCCGCGGCCCAGCTGCAATCGCATTCGCATTTTCTTCAGGAAATGCAGCTCTCTGTCCTGATACAAACTGTCCTGATCCAAAAAGAACCATAGCAATCATAATGTATGTACATTTATCCTAATCTCATGTTTAGATGAGGGCGGCACAGTGGCTTAGTGGTTGGCATGTTCTCCTCTCAGCGTTCCCGGTTCGAATCCCAATCTGGGTGAAGTTTCCATGTCACCCCATATAGAGTGTGTTTGTGTGAGTGAGTATGTGCCCAGTGATAGATTGGTGTCCTGTCCTGGGTGTATCTGCCCAGCGCCCGAAACATTCTGCCCTTGATGGGCATGAGGAACCCCACCGCGACCCTAATAGAGGACCTAATAAAGCGGAAGATAATGGATGGAGGTGGCACGGTGGCTTAGTGGTTAACATGTTCTCCTCTCAGCACTAGGAATTCTGGGTTCGAATCCCAATCTGGGTGGAGTTTACATGTTCTCCCCGCGTCTGCGTGGGATTCCTCTGGGTTCTCTGCTTTCCTCCCACAGTCCAAATCATTGATCAAGGTCAATTGAGTTCTCCAAATTGCCCCATATAGAGTGTGTATGCGTCTGTGTGTGTGAGTGTGTGCCCAGCGATAGATTGGCGTCCTGTCCTGGGTGTATCTGTCCAGTGCCCAAAACGTTCTCCCCTGGATGGGCATGGGGAACATCCCCCCCCCTCCCCGATCGAGGATAAAGCGGAAGATAATGGATGGATGGATGTTTAGATGAATATTCCCTCACCGTGTTTTCTCTCTTTATCCTTTTAGACGTTACCTGACGATCTCATCCCGGGTTACACCTGCCGGCTGCGTCTGAAGAAAGGCCTGGTGACCGCTCTGTACGCCGTCATACAGGAGCAGCCCAGCAGTGAGGTACATCAACAGATCGCTGATTTTTTACACATTTTACTGTTTCATGCCTTGGTGATGCAGCGGGTAGCGCTCACGCTGTATAGCATGAAGGTCCCGGGTTCATTCTGTGTGTGTGGAGTTTGCACATCCTCTCTGTGTCTGAGAGGTTTGCTTCTGGTTGTTGGACATGCTGATAGGCACATTGGGGACAATAATCTGAAGCTGTTCCTTTGCATCCATCCATTATCTTCCCCTTTACCCTCTACTTGGGTTGCGGGGGGGGGGCGGTTCCCCATGCCCATCCAGGGGAAAACGTGTGGGGCGCTGGGCAGATACATCCAGGACAGGGCGCCAACCTGTGCCCGCTGGACACACACTCACTCACTCACTCACTCACACACACACACTCTATATAGGGCAATTTGGAGAATTCAATTGACTTGATCCATGTTTTTGGTCTGTGGGTGGAAACCGGAGATCCTGGAGGAAACCTACGCAGACACGGGGAGAACATGAAACTCCACCCAGATTGGGATTCGAACTAGGAATCCCCAGTGCTGAGAGGAGAACATGCCAACCACTAAGCCACCGTGCCGCCTCCATACATTATCTTCCGCTTTATCTTCTACTAGGGTCGGTGCCCATCCATCACTGGGCACACACTCACTCACACAGACACACAAACACACTCTATATGGGGTGACATGGAAACTCCACCCAGATTGGGATTCGAACCGGGAATCCCTAGCGCTGAGAGGAGAACATGCCAACCACTAAGCCACCGTGCCGCCCTAGCTGTTCCTTTGTTTTTGAAAAATATTCCGTGAATCTGTTAAACTTTTATATAAATCCAACAAAAGCCTTCATCCTTTAAAATCTCAGTTTATTTATCAGGCATAATGGAACCCAAGGGACCCCATCGGTCCTGGGGGTGATTTGGACTAAAGGAACCTGCCTGGCCTCGAACCCTGACCTCAACCATCTTAAACATCATTGTGATGTATTAGAATGGAGGTTATAAAGCAGCCCCCCCATCCAGCATAAGGATGTAGATCACAGCATTCCGCTCTTCCTTTGTATGTGTTGTGTTATCTATACCCCATACGTTAATCTTGGACAGTTTTAGGTCTGGTATTAATGGTCCCTCCCCCCCCCCCAGCTTTTGGCTCCGGTGTGTCATCAGCTTTTTGAGCTGTATCGTAGCACTGAGGTGGGGCTGCGCCGCTTCACGCTGCAGTTCCTTCCAGAGTTGATCTGGGTGTACCTGCGCCACGCCGCCAGCCGGGAGCGTCACCGAAATGGCTGTGTGGAAGCCTTGCTGCTGGGTATTTACAACTTGGTAAGGAAGCCGACGACACCGTGCCGCAGCCGCCATCATCTTAGACTGACAAATAATTAGTCTGATGTTTCTCACGCTGTCGTTCCGTCTGCTCGTAGGAGATCGTGGACAGCAAGGGGAACAGCAGGCTGTTGTCCTTTACCATACCGTCGCTTGCCAAACCGTCCATATATCACGAGGTGAGCAGTCCCATTGTTCAAAGCACCGATATGTAACAAGTTTACCTTTAAACAACAGCTTAAGGGCTTTTTATTGTTGATACAGTAGGTGGCGCCATTGTTACCACACTATGCTGCATGTTCGGTAACAGGCATGATCTCCTGCAAGATTTGTGGGACTGTCCAGCTCTATCTATGAGTTAGTCTTAGTCCCGAACACAGATACCACAATCCATTCACTGAGCAAATGGCAGGATGAGATTAAAAACATTGTAATAACGCATAATAAACAAATTCAAACCCAGAATGTGCTGACTTTCACTTTCAGGGTTTTTAATATGTTGTGGGTTTAATGGTTAACTTTGGAAAAGCCATTAAACTGAGTCCTTAGAGAATTTCCAATTCTATGGCGACAGAGACCTCTAGTGGACATTTAGGGTGTCTGCAACATGGTCAGGGAGATGTAAGAAGCTGGATTATAGCAGTACACACACACACACAAACACATGGACTTTCAACTTTTGGCAATATATTTAATCTTTATAATAATATTTTATATATAATAATAATAATAATAATAATAATAAATAATATGTCTGGTTTGTAGCCCTCCAGTCTCGGCTCTATGGCTCTAACAGAAGGAGCGCTCAGTCAGCACGACCTGATTCGGGTCGTATACAGCGGGCTGCTGCCCCAGAGAGAGACTTTCACATCCCAAAACAGGTAACCGTGGTTACATCAGGTATTACATAGTGTGTTTACACTTCTGGCCACCGGGGTAGTTTGACTCATACAGTGTATTTAATAATCTCATCTCATTGTCCTCCACTTAATCCTATATTAGGGACTAGAGTCCATCCAGTGGAGAATGTTTTGGGTGCTGGACGGATACTCCCAGAACAGGGTGCCAATCCATCACTGGGCACACATTTCCCCTCACATACACACACTATATATGGGCAATTTAGTACAGCCACTTCACCTTGAATCCCCTCTAGGAAAACCCACACAGATGCGGGATTCGAACCTGGATCCCCAGCGCTGAGAGGCAAATCATCCATCCATCCATCCATCCATTAACTTCTGCTTTACTAGGGTCGTGGTATGGTTCTTCATGCCCATCCAGGGGAGAACGTTTCGGGTGCTGGGCAGATACAACCAGGACGGGGGGGCAATCTATCACTGGGCACACACTCACTCACACAAACACACTCTCTATGGGGCAATTTGGAGAATTCAGTTCACCTTGATCCATGTTTTTGGACTATGGGAGGAAACCGGAGAACCCGGAGGAAACCCATGTGGACACGGGGAGAACATGGAAACTCCACCCAGATAGGGATTCAAACCTGGAATCCCTAGTGCTGAGGGGAGAACATGCCAACCACTAAGCCACCGTGCCTGAGGCAACTCATAATCATTTAAATATTAATGATAAATAGCGAGGCGCAGTCGTTAGTGGTTAGTGAAGAATCCCTGGCTTTGTTTTCAGGGTTGTGCATTTGCATGTTCTCCCTGTGTCCACTTCAGGCGATGGCATTGCAGTGTGTTGTGTATTGTTTGTGTCATTTGGTTAACACTGTGTATGTGTGCTGTAGGTTTGAGGTTCTGTCGTTCCTGATGCTCTGCTACAACTCGGCTGTGGTCTACATGCCGGCGTCGTCTCATCAGTCCGTCTGCAGGATGAGCTCGCGGTAAAGGGTCGCATCAGACCAAACATACCCCGCCCCTTTTCTGTCCCTCTCTGCTGCTCTCCGTCTGTTACTCTCTGCTCGGAGTGAATTAATTGTCGATTGATTATGCATATTGATCACCGCGACTGCTTTTAAGCACACTGTCGCCTTACGGATGCCTAAATAAACAAGTCCTTAATGATCCCATGAATAAACAGCTGGTTAATGATTCCCCAAATGAGCGGCTCTTTAATGATTCTCACTTAGTTGAACCTGTACTTTCAATTCTGTCTCTGTCGATACCCCCACGCCCCCACACACACCCCCACCTTCTCCCATTTAGGTTGTGTGTGTGTGGCTACCCCCGCCAGCAGCAGAAGTTGTGGCTGGAGTCCTGCAACCGGGTTCGACTGGACCAGGAGTTCATGGTGCATATGCTGACTGCGGTTTATCATGCCATGTGAGTGTCTTTTGTCTCTTTTTAGCAGTATACACACACACACACACACAAACACACACACATAGCGTCGTCTATTTTATCAGCTCGGCGGCACGGTGACTTAGTGGTTGGCATGTTCTCCTCTCAGCGCTAGGGATTCCCAGTTCGAATCCCCATCTGGGTGGAGTTTCCATGTTCTCCCCGTGTCCACGACGGTTTCCTCCGGGTTCTCCGGTTTCCTCCCACAGTTCTAAAACATGGATCAAGGTCAATTGAAATCTCCAAATTGCCCCATATAGAGTGTGTCTGTGTAAGTGAGTGTGGATGGGCATCCGGAATCCCAACGCGGCCCTAATAGAGGATAAAGTGGAAGATAATGGATGGATTTTATCAGCTCCACTTACCATATAGATGGACTTTGTAATTTTTAGTAGCCCCGTATTCCATTTGTTTTTCTACGTACTTAGTTTGTCCCGTTTACGTTATTCTCTCTTTACGTTGTTCGTAAAGCTGCAAAGCTGTTATTATTTGGGTGGTGGATGATTCACAGCACTGATTTCTGCTGATGTGATGGTGCTGTGTTTGTGTCGTGTGCTGCACTGGTACGAGTGGATCAGATGCACCATGCTGCATGCCTCAGTGGGATTGAAACTCCTGGATTGAAACTAGTCAACCACCCAAACATGCTGAGCCACCAACATCCTGCAGACATCATCCTTTGAGCTCTGAGGCTACTGAGCTACTGTCTTAAGGTGGCGCATGTCTTGTCTTGCATGGCAGAGTATGAGGGCATGATAGCTCAGTGGTTAGGGTGTTGGGCTATCAATCAGAAGGTTGTGGGTTCAAATCCCAGCTCCACTACTGAAGTTACCCATTGGTCCTTGAGCAACCCTCATTGCTCCAACCCTCATTGCTCCAGGTTGATGTTTCAACCCAGTACCCTGACTAGTACTCTCTCGCTTTGGATAAAAGCGTCTGCTACATAACCAAATGTAAATGTAATGTAGTAGATTAGACACCGTCTTTACAACCTCCAGCTGTCTCGTCCACTTGAACCCAAACCAGTGCAAAATACACTCACACTAAATGTATATATACAGTTAGTGGAACTGAATTTCTGGTGTCATTTATTGTGAAACAGTTATAATGGCCAGTGGGAACTCGGGAGAGAAGCTCTGGAGGACATCCTGTACAGAGCCCAACTCGAGCTCTATGCCAAGCCTTTACTGGTAACAGCTCGTTTTCTTCTTTTATTATGATCTTTTTAATTGTGATCTTTTAAATAATTACCTAATTCATCATGATTAACTCTGTCAGACTCATGTTTGATTTGAAAATGTACATAAGTGCTGATCAGGCCACACAGCTAGCTCACTAATGAGCTTTAAACCGACTCTAAATGCAACGCCGCTTTACAAATGAACCACTGTGTGCTGAGTATCCATACTGCACATAAGGACAATCATGTACTCAGGGCCAGGGACACCAAGACTGAAAGACTGAGCAGAAGTGGTTCATTTCCGATATTCTCTTTAACTTGGTGAGATAAAAGTCAGAGTTATTAACTTTATGTAAATTAGTAGTCAGATTTAGGCGACAGGCTGTTTCAGTCATCTTATACAGTTTAAATGTAAATCACTGTCTTGTTATGTGGATTCATAAGTGAGGAGACACTGATTGATGATTGTAAATCATTCCTTGTGGCTCTTGCTGAAACAGTATTGTTTGAAGCAAAATCACAGTTTACAGAACAATAGTTCCATTCAGGGATTATTGTAGTTGTGGTAACTGTTGTTTGATGGATTATAATAGCTGTGACCACCAGGGTATATGAGGGATTATAGTATTTGTGGCAACCATTGTTTGATGGATTATAATAGCTGTGTCAACCAGGGTGTATGAGGGATTATGGTAGTTGTGGCTACCGTTGTGTGATGGATTATAATAGTTGTAGTAACCAATGTTTATGAGGGATTATTGTAGTTGTGGCAACAATTGTTTGAGGGATTATAGTAGTTGTAGTAACCGATGTTTATGAGGGATTATTGTAGTTGTGGCTACCGTTGTTTGATGGATTATAATAGCTGTGTCAACCAGGGTGTATGGGGGATTATGGTAGTTGTGGCAACCATTGTTTGAGGGATTATAGTAGTTGTAGTAACCGATGTTTATGAGGGATTATTGTAGTTGTGGCTACTGTTGTTTGATGGATTATAATAGCTGTGTCAACCAGGGTGTATAAGGGATTATAGTAGTTGTGGCAACCATTGTTTGAGGGATTATAGTAGTTGTAGTAACCAATGTTTATGAGGGATTATTGTAGTTGTGGCTACTGTTGTTAATGAGGGATTATAGTTATTGAATAGTTATTCTTTTGCAGATATTATTTCACACAGTAATTAATGCTTTGTTGTGTTTTATCAATAGGTTGCAAACTCGATGGTGCACTCCCTGCCCTCTCATCCTCCGGATGGTTCACGAAGTCTTTTAGAGGTTGAGGTCACGCCCACAAACAAACGTGTGTCTCAGACAGCCATAACTGCTGCCTCAATACGCAGACTTCGCTGGAAGCGAGAGGGTAAACATATACATCACACTTTTATACATTACAGAGACCATCTATATGGCAGGTGGAGAAAATGTGGCGTTCACCACTGCAAAATAGTGGAACCATCTTCCCAACTCTTTCCGTAAGACAGAATCACTAAGCAGTTTTAAGAAACTACTGAAGACGCATCTCTTTAACAAATACCTGTTGTAAAAAAAATAAAATAAAATGAAAAAAAGAGGGGGGGGTTGCAGCATCAAATAACAATCAGGTTTGATGAATTTACAGTATAGTTGGTTTTCTCCATAACTTCTGACTTGTAATGTTCTCATTTGTAAGTCGCTTTGGATAAAAGCGTCTGCTAAATGACTAAATGTAAATGTAGAATGGAGCAAGAAGAGATTAGAATCTCGGGTTTTCTCATTGTTTCTCTTGTGTTTTGATTCATTTTTCTTGGTGTGAACTGAAATGCAAACAGACAAACGTTTTATTGATTCTGTCCAGTGTTATTATTATTTATTATTTTATGTTTAGTTACAATTTCCTGTCTTTACCTCAGATAATTTTGATTTTTCAACCACCATTGACTTCTACACCTCCATCCTCCCGAGTCGGCTGTCTCCTCCGGATAAACCAGCGAGTAACATACCACGAGGGTGGAGAAAGGGCACCATTCATTTAACCATGAGAGGGGGTAGGCGGGGTTAAAATATCGCACCCTGTAGACACAGTTAATTGGCTATGAGTAGATAGTTTCACACAGATTTTATTTTTCTGTTTTTTTACCCCAACCTGTTACCTGCCACCCGCCCCCCTGTGGTAGCATTGTGTCTATTAATCATGTCTGGTTGATTTCCGTTGATCATATTTATAATTTCACTGTTATAAATGGCTTTGCACCTAGATGCTGATGGTGGGAGCTGTGGTGAAGACTCATTTGACCCAGACGAGGGCTTTTCTTCTGGGGCCTCCAGCAGCAGCCAACCCAGCAGTATGAAGAGGGACCGGGCTGCAGGGGCCCGTCGGTCTCGTGACTCGTCGGCGTGGCAAAGGAAAACCACATCCCCTGACACCAGAGACGCTCTGTACAAACTCTCCAAACCCCAACAATCCCCCCCTCCGGCCATCACCCTTCATATTGCTAAAGGCGACAGAAGCCCCAGCCCCGGCATGGCCCGCAGGTATCTAGACCCACATTACCTCCCGCCATTTGCTGGTCCTCCGGTCAGAACTGCGAGCACGTCCTCCAGTAAGTCCCTGGACTGCGCCGGCCTCAACGGCTCGTCCGGTCCCATTGATAGCCTGTCGTTTGGGAGCCTGAGTGCCAGTCGAGCTCACTGTCTGTCAGCTGTAAGCTTGCAGGAAGAACATTTAGGGCGAGAGACGAGGAGTCAGGATCTGCTGTCGCCTGGAAGCCCATTCTCCTCGTCGAGTCCTTTATCCAGGCCGTCTCGCTCATCCAGTTTTAATATGCAGATTATATCACAGGTGTAGGTGTGTGTGTGTGAGAGAGAGAGAGAGAAAGAGAGAGTGTGAGTCATATTGTTTGTGCTCATCTGTGTTGGTGTGAGTGTTCATGTCCTTGTGTGAAAGTGTGTGTGTGTGTGTGTGTGTGTGTGTGTGTTTGTAAGTGCCTCTGTGTGAATTTTTGTGCATATGTGTTTTTGTGTAAGGTTTAATATATTTGTTTACACATGTGAGGTTGTATAACTGTGCATCTGTGTAGATTGTGTGTGTGTGTGGATAAATTGTAGCCATGTTTTTTTTGAGTGTGTACAAGTATGACTGTGTCTAAACATCTATGTGCGAATGTGTGTCTGTGTTTGATTGTGTCTGTGTGGGCGAGTGTATATATGTGTGTGTGTGTGTGTCAGGAGCTCATGGTTGACTGAAACATGCATGTGTATGAGCATGTCCTCTAATATGTGTGCATTGTGAGAGTATGTGAGCGAAAGTGTGTGTGTGTGTGTGTGTGTGTGTGTGTGTGTGTGTGTGTGTGTGTGTGTGTGTGTGCGCGCGCGCACGTCTGTGTACATACAATAGCAAATACACTGACATTATTATGCACCGGCAGTCTGGAACAAATATGTTTTGCACAGTACTTCCTCTTGTATGGTCCCGACGTGATCCTGTTTTAATGTGCCATAATGTAACACAGCTATATAGTGAGGAATCCCACCTCAAAATCCCGCTGTCTCCGAATTAAAGACCAGAGATGTGACAATCATGTGAATGACGTAAATGAGAGGCCTGACAATGCATGATCCAAAGACCTGTGCGTGACCTCTGGAGGTATTAAAGTAGCATCTTCCATTGCATTGTTGTAAACGGTGAAGACCAATGCAGCTTGTGTTGCCTGTGCTTCTGACCTGTTCAGTTCAACCAATTTGTGCTGAACCTCAAAAGAATTTGTGGAAAAGCTACATCGTGTAATGAAATATATACTTTAAAGCTTATATCATCAGTGATGTATATAGTTCTGTAAATAAATACTGTAATATAGGAAGAGTATATGCTGTCAGAATATCTATATTGCTTGTACAGAGATGACGTTCTATATGGTCAGTGGTTAATAAATATACCGTGATGATTAATTAAATGTCTTTTCTGATTGCTTTCAGAGACATCACTTTAATATTATACATATAACATATCTAAGTATGTCTAACATATCAAGTCAATTAAATTCTCAAAATTGCCCCATATAGAGTGTGTGAGTGAGTGAGTGTGTGCCCAGCATTGGATTGGCGCCCCGTCCTGGGTGTATCTACCCAGCGCCCAAGACGTTCTCCCATGTATGGGCATGGGGAACCTCACCGCGACCCTAATAGAGGATAAAGCGGAGATAATGAATGAATGAATGAGTACAAAACATGGTTCAAGGTGAATTGGGTGCTTCAAATTGTCCCTACTTAGTGGTTAGCACGTTCTCCTCTCAGCACTAGGGATTCCCGGTTCGAATCCCATTCTGGGTGGAGTTTCCATGTTCTCCCCGTGTCCATGTGGGTTTCCTCCGGGTTTTCCGGTTTCCTCCCACAGTCCACAAAACATGAATCAAGTACCTTGAGTTCTCCAAATTGCCCCATATAGAGTGAGTGTGTGTCCAGCGATAGATTGGCGCCCTGTCCTTGGTGTATCTGCCCAGTGCCCGAAACGTTCCCCCCCCCGCAACCCTAATATAGGATAAAGCGGAAGATAATAGATGGATGGATAGGTCACAAGGATGGTTCCATAACCACAAGCCTACAACTGCCCCAAATACTCAATTGCCCTGTCCTGGGCATAATTTTATCACTTTATCACCCGGGATGTGTACCTAATAAAGTGGCCGGTAAGTATATTGTACCGGCATTTGCACCAGATGGCGCAGTTGGACCGCGTTGTATAAAATAAGCCCAATATATTTCCTTTTATATGGAAGTAGTGCTTTTTCGTCACACGTATTAACTGATTATATACACTTATTTTGACAGCATCCATGTTGTCTTTTCTTCACTTTGCCGCCTTTTTTCTTCAGGCCAATCAAATGGTCCCAAGGTGCCCTGACGTCACGGGGCGTGCATTGGTGCGTTTTGATTGGCTGTCTGTGTGACGTCCAGTCCAAGCGGGAGACGGCGGGCTTTTTGGAAGCTGAGAGACTTTCTAACGGCGGGTTTCGATTCTGCGGCTCGGCGGTCTGGCGTTAGACTCCGGTACGGACGCTCCCTCCGCTGCCTGACGCTTTTCCTTCAACAAACGCAGGTCCGTTTCGGTGTGAGGAGTTAAAAAAGGCAAGGACATTGGATTAAGGGAGAGCAGCGGAGCTAACGAGCTAGCTGTCATTATCCTGAGGAGAACGTTTGTCCATTTTATCCAGGGGACAACGTTTCGGGTGCTGGACAGGGCGACAATCTATCGCTGGGCACACACACACACACACACACACACACACACACACACACACACACACACACACACACACACACACACACTCTAGAGAATTCACTTGACCTTGATCCATGTTTTTGAACTGTGGGAGGAAACCTGAGAACCCGGAGGAAATCCACGGGGACACGGGGAGAACATGGAAACTCCACCCAGTTTGGGATTCGAACCTGGATTCCCTAGTGATGAGAGAACATGCTAACCACTCTTCCACGTTATCCTCTATTAAGGTCGTGTGGGGGGGGGGGAGTGTGGTGTTCCCATGCCCATCCAGGGGAGAATGTTTCGGGCGCTGGGCGGATACACCCAGGACAGGGTGCCAACCTATCGCTGGGCACACACTCACTCACACAGACACACACAAAGACACTCTACTACTGTATATGGGGCAATTTGGAGAATTCGGTTGGCCTTGGTCCATGTTTTTTGGACCGTGGGAGGAAACCGGAGAACCCAGAGGAAACCCACGTGGACAGGGGGAGAACATGGAAACTTCACCTAGATTGGGAAGGTGCTGACCACTAAGCCACAGTGCCACCCCCCAGCTGTCATTATACTGTCTGTAAATCAGCATTAGTCTCTCAGCCTCCTTAATCTCTGTCTGGTCAACAAGCGTCGGTCAGTGCTGTGAACTGAGTGTTTACACTGCGTTTCCAGCACAGACTCCAGTTTTGATGCTATCGCCGTGTATGTTTCGTGGGTGTTAACATTAATGCTTCTTGTAGTTTTAGATAATCAGACCGAATGGATCATTACCTTCACCCTCAACAGCGCCATGACTCCCAGGGCAGAGAGAACAAGGCCAACCGCAAGAAAGGCTATGGTGGAGTCGTGATGTCCTCTCATGGCAGCTGGGGAACAGACGATGGCGAGAAAAAGTCTAAGTTTGTAAGTATGACCAGTACACCCCCCCCCCCCCTTTCACCTGTCTGAATTCATGTACATGGCTGCAGGGTGACCTGTTCTGACTTTAAGTCTGTTTTTTAAAGTACCTGTTTGAAGCCTAAATCCTCTGTGTTTACCAAGCGAATTAAAGCCATAAGAAAGAAAACAAAGGTTGGTTTTATAAACAGAAGGATGAGATCCTCAAACAAAATAGCTTCAGCTTGTAAATAAAGCATTAGAGTCACAGATCGTGAATGCATTAAATAAAGTTCAGACCATGAAGAACTGAGGGTGTTTAAAAAGGCTAGTAGACTCAGTAGAACAGTGGGGGAAGAAAGGCATGATCAGAATACTTTATTAATCTTCGAGATAAATATACATATATATATATATATGTATATATATGTATATTCATTCATTCATTCATTCATTATCTCCCGCTTATCCTCTATTAGGGTCGCGGTGGGGTTCCCCATGCCCATCCATCGCTGAGAACGTCTCGGGCGCTGGGCAGATAGACCCAGGACAGGGCGCCAATCCATCGCTGGGCACACACTCACTCACACAGACACACTCTATATGGAGCAATTTTAAGAATTCAATTAACTTGATCCATGTTTTTGGACTGTGGGAGGAAACCGGAGAACCCGGAGGAAACTCACGCAGACTTGGGGAGAACATGGAAACTCCACCCAGATGGGGATTCGAACCGGGAATCCTTAGCGCTGAGAGGCGAACGTGCTAACCACTAAGCCACCGTGCCGCCCTACATATATATGTGTATATATATATATATATATATACACACACACACACACACACACACAAAAAGTGAAATAAGAAATGAACAATAAGCAGTAAAATTAAACTAAAAATTCTAAAAATATGCCATAAAGTACAAGTAAAGTGCCATGTGTATAGTTTGTGATATCGGTTCATTAAAAAATTTTTTCATTGAAAATATAGTGCACTGTGTGGCAGATACATACTGTACACACTGTACTTCTTAAAGAGATCACTCTTTTTTTTTTTTTTTTTTTTTTTTTTTTTTTACCCCCGGGGTAGTATACAGCCAGATAGTCTTGACCTGAGAATAGCATAACACTCTTATTTAAAGTCCTTTACATCAAATGGCTACTCATTATCACAGTGGGTGTGTCATGTACTGTAGTATGAAGCCCACTCCTAACCCTGAACTTAATCATAGTGGGTGTGTTAAGGGGTGGGTGTGTCAGAAGTGTAAAGCCCACTCTTAGTTGTGCACTGTATGTGTCCGGGTGAATAAAATGTCATGTATGGATATAGTGCTGTGCTATGTAAGTCCTGCCGGAGATTTTCTATGGGATTTGGGTCAGGGCTCGGATTCGGCCACTCGAGGCCATTCACCTTCCAATCATTAAGCCACTTTTTCTTTTCTCTTCTGCTCAGCTAAGAGCTTCATGTGTATGTGTACAATGAGTGTTGAGTGTTACTGCCACCACCATGCTTTAGAGTATTATACTGCATTTAAGTGGTGTTTTTATCAAATAGAGGACAATATTTATTACTGTATGTTTCAGTTGTTATTATTGGCAGTGACTGTGAAATAATTTTAAAGTGTCGATTATTACTAGAGTCTAACTTGTTGCCTAAATCCCCATCTTTAATGCCTAAAATTAGCACAGAGATAAGTCAGACTAATCCGTAGTCGCTCCTGTCCTTTGTGTGAGCGCAGTGTTTCTAAATGGCAGCTAAAACATCCACAGGGATAAATAGAACTGATAAGTCACCATAGTGAAATGGAGGATTTGCCCCTGGGTACCCGCCCCCCCCACACTTTAAACCTGATAATGTGTTACACTTGTAAGTGCTTAGTACACAAAGTAATATCACCATTACAGTAATAATTGCGATGCTCCCGAAATAAAACGTTTGCCTTGTTCGCATAATCAGATTTGCACAGCGTCGCTCGTCTTGAAGTTTCGCTCGGCCTCATTGCGCCGTTTCCGCCGTGTCGCCGTACGCCAGACTGCAGCGGATCGTCTACCTTTCTGCCCCAGGCCTGCGCAAATTTTCTCACTGTGCTGTAAAAGCCAATCTCGCAAAGATGATTAATTCAGTTCATAACCCAGATGCCCGGAGGACAAAGCAACTGCCATTTAATATCACTGCGTTTTTAAAACGAGGCAGAATGGATATGTTTCAAGTCAGAGCGGAGAGAAAACAGAACTGACGCGAGTCTTTCCACTCGATGCAAATGTGGCTTGTTTCCTAATAGGGCAGAAGCATGTGGACTGATTTTTGATCAGCTGGGCCTGTGATTGTTTTCCCATTTGCACCTTAGACCTTTAGCTCCTTGGATTAATCGCAGTGAAATAACCAAGTTGAACTGTCCTATATCAGGATTCGGTGGACGTGAAAGATTTAAGATACCTTCATTATGTTTATATTGACCCAGTTTGAAAGAAGAGAGGATTAATTGCACTATTAGGAAAAAAACTCTAATTAGTTTAGAATGATTCTGCAATATGTCAAAGATATTCAAAAGCTCGTGCGCTGATGTGTTGATGTGCTGCAGCCAGACCTGGCATCATTTACAAAGCCAGCTATTCAATAAAACAATACATCAGAGCCCAGTTTCCCAAAGCTATTTATATTTCAGCTCATTCTTACAGAGCTTTCAATATCAGATTTGTCTTAGTATTTTAGAACGAGGTTACTTCATGCAGTGCTCGATTTAAGGGCCCTAAATGAATTGAACCGATGTTTTAATCATTAAGGAGACGCAGGTCTACCGTCTTGTTACATGCACACCTCACTTAATCTTCAGTCAGGTCAGTGTATAACATTAAGCACTCAGCAAGCACCACTATCGGGGAACAGTTTGGGGAAGGTCCTTTTCTATTCGGGTATGATGTTGCCTCAGTGCACAAAGCACCGTCTGTGAGGTGGAGGAGTCCAAACCTCATCCTGTCCCAACCTAAACTCCATACAACACCTTTTAAAAAGGAATTAAAACAGATTGCACGCTGGGTAGATATTACATTGGTGATCATATGAATATTTTGAGCAACACACTGTCCCAAGTGGCGTAAGCCCTGCAGTGCAACCCGTTATCATCGAGTTTACATGTCCACAAATGGTTCTGCCGAGGACAGGGTTATGAGCACTCTTAATCAGTCTCTTAGATTTGGCATGTTCTCCATTTGCTGTTTCTGCTGCATGGGCTTGACAAGTTGTTTGAGGGTATTTATTTATATAGAGTATTTTTACAATAGCACCTTCTCTTAAAGATCTGTAAGTCGGAATCACTGGGGCAACAGTGGAAAGTAAAATCTCCCTGGTGGTGATGATTTTTAAGGACGAAGTCTTTAGAGGACAGAGACTCCTCCTCCTTAAGTAGCCAGGCAGCATTAAGAGTGCAGGACACCAGTGTTGTGAAGTTTTATATTCAAAAAGTTTTTTAAAAGAGCCACACAAATTATGGTGGGCTGACCTGTGGAGGAAAGTTTAAAAAAATCAGTTATGGATTGTGAGCTGCATTATGGGTCGTTCATCTGTATAGTTATTCTTTAGGCCTCTTTGTAGGTTTATTTATTCTTTACATCTACTGAAGCGGCTTTACTTTCTCAAGCAAGCTGCCAACTGCACCCCTCGCAGCTTAATTTAGGGCGTGTCCGTGTGACTTGGCTATTGTGACGATGCGGTTTGGGCATCATGTGTAATAAATCAATCACTTGCCATTATCCATTATCTTCCGCTTTATCCTCTATTGGTGGCGGGGGGTTCCCCATGCTCATTCAGGGGAGAATGTTTCGGGCGCTGGGCAGTTACACCCAGGACAGGGTGCCAATCTATTGATGGACACACACTCACTCACATAGACACACTCTATATGGGGCAATTTGGAGAATTCACTTGACTTAATCCATGTTTTTGGACTGTGGGAGGAAACCCGAGAACCCCGAACCTGCTTCACATTAATCTGGATCTTTTGTGTTATTCTCAAAAGGCAATTCACATGCTGATCAATAGGTGGCACTTTAATACCGTAGTACAGATTTACAAATGTGTTTTTTTTTTTTTTTTTTTTTTCTCCTCCACCTCCTTTCTTTTCCTTTTTTCATCTCTCTGTGTAAAGGTACATAATAAGCCACAGCACAGTGCTTTCATAACCACATTAATGTAGTGCCTGATGCATCTTCCCCAGCTTGGAGTCAAGACTGGATGCTTCTGTGTTTGTGTTAATGTGGTGTAATGATGTCTCCATGTGCTATTTGGGTGTTCTTTTGTACAGTTAAATAAGATGAAAGGTCACCTTGGTTTAAACATTAGGTCTTTGTTGGCTGCTACTTCAGTGCTTTTTAGGTTGTTATGGAGTATAATGAAAATATGCAGTTTAATTAAAGTAAAGGCTTCGACCGTCTGCCTCGTTTTTTTTCTGCCCCGACTAATTTCTCAGGGCCGCGTCATTAACACCAGGAGAAAATGTGGGAAAAAAGCTGCAGCTTTTATTTATTTTCTCTAATTAAATTTACTTATAATTTTCAGCTTTTTTTCCCTCCCTTTTTGCTTCCATGAACATGCAGCGCTTAATTGGCAGTAAGGGCATTAGCGCAGTTCTCACACAAGCCCTTCATTTGGTCGGTGCCGGGATTGTTGGCGTTATTGAAAAATATTGGTTGGAGTTGGAGAGAAAAAAAAAAAAACAACCCAGAAATCCTCTGTCAAGATGAAACCTCCGTGATCAATTACCTTAATTTCACGCTGGCTGTATGAGGGCAAATCTCCCCCCAAAGTAAAGAAACTGTCTTTTATTTGAGCTAATTGCCTCAAACCAAAAAAAAAAAAAAAAAGCCGTCCAAATTTGGCGAGTTGTGAACCGAGGGGGGGGGGGGGGGGGGGGGGGGGGGGGGGGGGGGGGGGGGGGGGGGGGGGGGGGGGGGGGGGGGGGGGGGGGGGGGGGGGGGGGGGGGGGGGGGGGGGGGGGGAGGATGGTTTATTGCAGCCGGCAGTATGGCAAGCGGGCTGTGCTGAGGGTCAACCAAACAGGAGACATTAGCACCAATTACAGTGGCAGATGAATACCTTGTTTACTGAATCATGGGGAGGTGGAGGAGGAACGACACCGTTTATATCCCCTCCTGCACATCTGGAGCCGAATCAGCTGGATGAATCCAATGGGAGCTCTCATTTTGTGTGTGGTATGAAATATCAGCCAGGTTCCTTGAACTGGCTTCCCCTCCATTAGTCTCCAAACTGGAAATGAGCAAGCAAATCAAGGAGAAGGAGAAATGGGGAGATAAGCCAAAGGAGCGAAACCTGCTATTAGAGCAGGGTAGACGGTGCATTCGGCTCCGGAGAGGTGAGGGGTCGAAGCGGAGGGCTCAGTCGCCTCATTGGTAGGCAACGCGACGGCGTAGTGCTTATTGAACAGAACCAATTCGGGAGAAGCAATTACAGGAGCTGCCAGCAATACCCATGGTTTATCACAACATGTCCGACTGCCCTAATGGCGCAGTTAACATTTGAGCACTCCACAAAATAAAAGGATCTGACTTTCCAAACAGCGCCAATGCAAACAATGGTTGGCCGATCCGTGCGTTCTGCTCTCAAGGTCACGGCAATTAGGTCTAATTTGCTCACTTATTTCCGTATGTGTCTTTGTGCCGACGCGGAACGCAGGTAATTTTCCTATTTAGCTCCCGTCAGTCACAGCTCGGATAAACTACCGCTACAGTTCCTCAGGCTCATTCCCTCTGGAAAGCTTTCCCGTCGTGAAGAAAAGCGTTTCAGGCGGGATGCTGTCAGAGCGACGAGTCAAAAGTGACTTGATGAACCTTTGAAAGAAAAGCCCGGCCCCCCCCACCCCATTCCATCATCTCTAACTTTGCTGGTTTTTGTCCATAAGTTAGTTCCAGGTGTGTTTGGGAATAATTGACACGTCTTTATGTTGTTGCCTTTGACAGCTTTCGTTGCTACAATATGCCCATATCACTAATTAAGCCTTAAATATAGACTTCTGTCATACTTTTAAGGTTTTCCAAGCATCTTCTTTTACACCTGGCAAATCAAACATCTGTCCTTTGCCAGATGTTTTCACAGGTAAAACCTCAAATGGTGTTGCATTGCTTGTAAACAGTATAGTTTCGCTTAGTTTCACTTCGATGCGAGGTTAGGGTTTGTGTATTCGTCCTCATGGGCTGCCGTATTTGCATTTCATCCGAGTCGCCTAGTGGTGGAGGGATTGAGGACTAATATGCGAGCACTTTGCCATCACAAACACAATTTTCCTCTCAGTCCCTAGTTCTATTTTCCTCCTCTCTCCACCTCTCACAACAGTGTTTCTTGTAACCATAGTTACACGACGCAGCAACTGCATCAGCAAATCGGCCGCAGCAGTGCTTTAATCAAAGCGTGAGCGACTCTTTCTCTGGTAGTATTTGCTTGTGAAACAGCAGATGCATACTTTTTGCATTAGAAGTGTAACAGGAGGAAAGAGCGAGGTGGGGATTTGTGAGGTGAATATTTTACTGAGACAAAAAACATGCTTACACACCTCTGGTTTCAAACTGACCTTTAATGTGACTTTTACTGTTGGACTCTCTCTCTCTCTCCCTCTCTCTGTGTCTGTGTGTATATATTTTTGGTTAGTGTGGAGTTGTGTTGGGTGGCTGTGTGTGTGTTGGGTGGGGGTTTGGTGTGGGGGTGCGTGGTGGGTCAGTGTGGGAGAGAGATAGAGGCAGACATGTTGGACTGTGTGAGGGCTGTTGGGTCAGTGTGTATGTGTGTTTGTGTGTGTGTTTGTTTGGGGTTGTGTCGGGTGTGTGTGTTTGTTTGGGGTTGTGTCGGGTGGCTGTGTGTGTGTGTGTGTGGGATGGTTGGGTTTGTGTGGGAGAGAAGGAGAGGGGTGTTGGGTCAGTGTGTGTGAGTGGGGGGAGAGATTGTTGGGTCAGTATGTGTGTTCGTGGGTAAGGGGGAAGGGTTTGGTGTGGGGGTGCATAGTGGGTCAGTGTGGGAAAGAAATTTAGGCAGACACTCTGGGTGTTGGGTCAGTGTGTGTGTGTGTGTGTGTGTGCACGTGCACGTTTGTTTGGGGTTGTGTCGGGTGGCTGTGTGTGTGTGTGTTGGGGAGGGTTGGGTCAGTGTGGGAGAGAAGGGGTGTGGGGGTTAGGTTAGTGTGGATGAGGGGGGAGAGTGTTAAGTCAGTGTGTGTGGGGAGGTAGGGTTGGGTCAGTGTGTGTGGGTGGGGGGGAAGGGTTTGATGTGGGGGTGCATGGTGGGTCATTGTGGGAGAGAGATTTAGGCAGACAGTCCGTGTGTTGAGTGTTGGGTCTGTGTGTGTGTTTTTGTGTTTGTTTGGGGTTGTGTTGGGTGGCTGTGTGCGTGTGTCAGGGAGGGTTGGGTTTGGTGTGGGCGTGTTGGGTCAGTGTGGGAGAGGAGTGTGGGTGTGGGGATGTTAGGTTAGTGTAGATGAGGGGAGAGTGTTAAGTCAGTATGTATGGGGATGTAGGGTTGGGTCAGTGTGTGTGAGTGGGCGGGAGATATTGTTGGGTCAGTGTGTGTGTGTTGGTGGCGGGGAGAGTCGGGTCGGTGTGTGTGTGTGTGTAAATGTCATGTAGGACGTTATTGATTTTTCTATATAATATTCCAATGATAAACGTATGGTTTCTGCAGAATGCCGTTACTGTAACTCGTGCGGACGCCGATCTGGTACGAAGCCAATCAGAAAACGTTTCGGTGTCAGGAGTTCTGATCCCACATTAAGTAAAGTATGATCTGCTTTAACGCGCCGTTCCTCGTCCTGATCTCTCTCGCCTGCTCCTGTCCATCAACTCTTTGTTGCCCAGCTTGCTATGCCGCTCCAGGCTTGCCTTCAGCTCTCTCCCTGACCCCACACAATCCATGGAGACTAGCTGTCAGCCCAGTCTGTTCCCCTCTTCCTCCTGACAGATTGCATTGCCCTTCGGATGCAAAGCTAGACGACGGACTAAGACCGGTCGTTCACGTGGGCTGTAGTTTAGAAATGCAGATGTTCCGATAGGAAGCTGACAGACGGGTGATGCAAGCGGAGCAGATGTTGTGGACGGAAAAGCAACCTGCGAAGATCAGATCTGTTTATGAGTTTCTGAGGTTCATAGTTTATGGTTTTCAGCATTAATTGTATTAGTAATTTTATTGTTATTATTAGGTCAGCACCGTGGCTTAGTAGTTAGCATGTTCGCCCTTCAGCGTTAGGGATTCCCGGTTTTAATCCCCATCTGCGTGGAGCTTCCATGTTCTCCCTGTGTCCGTGTGGGTTTCCTCTGGGTTCTCCGGTTTCCTCCAACAGTCCAAAAACATGAATCAAGTCAATTGAGTTCTCCAAAATTGCCCCATGTAGAGTGTATTTGTGTGTGTGTGTGTGTGAGTGTGTGCCCAGCGATAGATTGGCGCTCTGTCCTGGGTGTATCTGCCCAGTGCCCGAAACCTTCTCCCCTGGATGGGCATGGGGAACCTCCCCTCGCAACCCTAATAGAGGATAAAATTGAAGATAATGAATGAATATTAGGTCAGCATGGTGGCTTAGTGACTAGTACGTTTGCCTCTCAGCACTGAGGATCCAAAGTTGAATCCCATGTTCACCCCCGCCTCTCCACATGGGTTTCCTGTGGGTTCTCAGGTTTTCTTCTACATTCCAAAAACCTGTTTTCAAGGTAAAATGGCTGCTCTAAATTGCTTCTGTGTGTGTAAAAGAGTGTGTGCCCACTGATGGATTGCCACCCTGTTCCAGCTGTATCTCTTCCTCACATCCATCCATCCATTATCTTCCGCTTTATCCTCTATTAGGGTTGTGGAGGGTTCCCCATGCCCATCCAGGGGAGAACATCCCGGGCGCTGGGCAGACATACCCAGGACAGGGCGCCAATCTATCGCTGGGCACACACACTCACACAGACACACTCTATATGGGGCAATTTGGAGAATTCAATTGACTTGATCCATGTTTTTGGACTGTGGGAGGAAACCGGAGAACCTGGAGGAAACCTACGCAGACACAGGGAGAACATGGAAACTCCACCCAGATGGGGATTCGAACTGGGAATCCCTAGTGCTGAGTGGAGAACATGCTAAACACTAAGCCACCGCGGCGCCCTCCTCTGCCTCACATGTGACCTTAATATAGGATTAAGAGGAAGATGATGGATAGATTCTCCTTCTTATTATTATTATGGGTCCTAACTTTGCATCCGACTATAGTTTATTACTGAGGACTTTAGTCCTGACCACACGTGTTTGTAGGGTGCGTTGGGTGGGAGTCGCCACAAACTGGCCATGTATGAGTTATATATTATATTTAGGTTTGTGCAAAAAAAAAAAAAAAAAAAGCAAGGTCTTATTGCCCCATAAGCAATTCTTCTCTTATTAAATTGCATTGTCGGCGAATCCCCACCGTTTTATTACAGAGACAGTGAAGCCTGTTGCATAAACACATTTTCTGTCGTACGCGGAAGGTAAACAAGATGTTTCCTCTAACAGTAATAAACCTGGTTTGCACCCAAACACGTATACACAGCCCCGTCACGGTTCCGCCCCCGAGCTCGGTGTGTGGAGGCCAGGATGGCAGCCTGACAGCTGTGACGGCGCCTGTCTGGAATCTGCTCGCCATCCTGTCACTCCAGTCTTAATGTCCAAGGTTAAGACAATCACCAGCAGGTGGGTGTGATTGAGCCTAATGGACTACAATTGAAATGATTAGTGGCTCATTTCTCTGCCAAGCTGCTGACGCATTGATTTTTCGGTGCCCTCTCCTTACATAGGGTTAATTGTGGAATCTGTTTGGCACATGTACGTCCATGACCTCGTCTGACCTTCATCACTTTTGTCTTCCTTTGTGGTCTGTGTTCTCTTCATGTACCGTGTTCATTTCGCTGTGTTTTATCCAGTGGGTTAGTTTAAGCCGGCTGATTATTGTAGATGATGGTCTGTAGTAGCAAAAACCTTGTGTCATTGTTGAAATCTTGTCCTTTTATAAGCATTCAGGACACTGTGAGGAGACCGTACGGTGGAATGTGTCTGAAAAATTAAGTAATTGTGTTCAGGTAGTGAATAAAAATATCCATCCATCCATTATCTACAGCTTTATCCTCTATTAGGTTCACAGGGGGGTTCCCCATGCCCATCCAGGGGAGAACGTATTGGGCGCTGGGCAGACACCCCGGACAGGGCGCCAACCTATCACTGGACACACACTCACACCACAAGCACACTCTATATGGGGCAATTTGGAGAATTCAATTGACCTTAATCCATGTTTTTGGACTGTGGGAGAAAACCGGAGAACCCGGAAAAAAGCCACGCGGAAACGGGGAGAACATGGAAACTCCACCCAGATTGGTATTCGAACCAGGAATCCCCAGCTCTGAGAGGAGAACATGCCAACCACTAAGCCACTATACCCCCTAAATAAAAATATGGGACTATTTAATGTCCTATTTGGGTGGTGGCGCAGAGTTGGTGCTGGGTTGGCATTTCCGCCTCACAGTTAAAAGTCTTTAATGATCCATGGAATGTTTCTACATGGTGTCTGCATGTCCTCCCCATGTCTGTGTGGGTTGTCACTTGCTGATGGGTATACTGTAACTAAGTGACTGCCACTAACTGTTGCCCCCCAAATATATCCTAATCCCTCTATTCAGTTAGGATTTGTTTGTGGTCTCTGCTTTAAAGTTCATAAAACGGTCCGATTGCAGGGGTTAAAGAGATGAATGATGCTGGTTTTGGTGATGCTGCTGGGCTGTTTCACGTGGCATCCATCACTTGCCCCGCCCACTCCATGTTTCTGATCTTCCAGACATCTGAGGGCTTTCAGTCAGAGCTGTGGTCTGAAAGGCATCGCACCACATGCATCCGTAATTGGTTTCAATTCAATTCAAGTGAAATGAGTGAGTACATGTATAGAACTGTTCCGTATTAAAATGTTTATATGCGCCACGTGTTGCTTTTCTTTAAAACATAAGATTCTGAGGGTAATGCACTCAGACTGGGTTTTGTTCCAAAGCTCTAACCCTGCACTCCTTTCTTCCATCTTTTTGATGTGAACAAGGGAACTGACCTACACCCAAGGTGAGATTTGTGGTTTCTTGCCTGGAATAGTAATGCAGTAATTTGAAAAGTTTGAAACCTTCGTTCCAAGGTGCTTGTTCGAGTCTGTTCAACAGCTCCCAGCATTTTTACTTAAATTTTTACTCTTCAATTGACACAAGGCCATATAACAGATTAGTATTTATTCCTGAGGGAACATGCAATGAAAAGCTTATGAACGACTATGTATTAACACAACAAGCCGATGTGCAGGGGTGAGGGAATGTGAGTATTTTTTTCACCTCGTGTGTGTGTGTGTGTGTGTGTGTGTGTGTGTGTGTGTGTATATACCCCAATCTCCAACCCCCCCCCCCCAACACATACTCATTTTTTTAAAATGCATATCTATATCCACATACACATATATGTATGTGTGTGTGTGTATGCCTCTCAGCGCTAGGGATTCCCGGTTCGGATCCCCATCTGGTTGGAGTTTCCTGTTCTCCCCATGTCTACGGGGGCTTCCTCCGGGTTCTCCGATTTCCTCCCACAGTCCAAAAACATGGATCAAGTCAATTGATTTCTCCAAATTGCCCCATGTAGAGTGTGTTTGTGTGCGTGTCTGTGTGTGTGTGTGTGCCTGTGTGCCCAGCGATAGATTGGCGCCCTGTCCTGGGTGTATCTGCCCAGCGCCCGAAATATTCTCCCCTGGATGGGCATGGGGAACCCCCTACGACCTTAATATAGGATAAAGTGGAAGATAATGAATAAATGAACAACTGAATATATATGTATATATATGTGTATGTGTGTGTGTATACCCCAATCTCCAAACCCCCCCCCCCAACACATACTCATTTTATATTTATATATATATATATATACACACACACACACACATATGTAATGTGTGGGTATGCTTTTGGTTGTGTTCATGGTAGTAAAATTCAGTATGAATTTTAGTACGAACAAATTAGCAGGACTACATCTCATGTATTTCTAATGAGCTGTCCACCAGTAAAGTGTAGGTGCTTTTAATAGGCTTTAATACAGTCAGGGACTGTTGCATCGACACAGCCATGGTGTCGGATAGCGTTGCTGAAGGCGTTTAATGATTCGAACACTTTGTGTGCCTGTGCGTTGGAATGGACCGTGATCTGAACGCTCATTATGATGTGCTCAGGCTCCTGTTGTTCTGCAGCTGTGTGTGATGCTTAGCAAAGCGTCGTGACCCTGCTATAAAGTTCAGAGCAAGATTTCAACACAAATATGCTGATTTTCTTATATAAGCTATGAATAAAGTATATTTTGTGCCTCCACACACAAGCAGACCAGACCCCCGTAACGCTTATCTGCATTTCTGCCGCCGCCTGCTCCGGGTCGGCGTCTTCTCTGCTGGCGGTTTGAGTTTTGCTCCATGTGCTGAGGTGGTGCTTGACCATAGTTGTGTAGGTTTCAGTGTGTTGATCCCATTAGCAAACCTGAACTCATCCGCCATTGTTCCACACACTTTTAATGAGAACCTCCCACCGTGTGACCCAGACTCTTACCTATTGATCTTGTTTTACTTTTTCTTTTTGTCTGATCCCCTCAACGCAGGGCGCCGCTTCCAGTTTTGGTTTGTTTTTATTTTTTTAAAAGCCTTGTAATGTATGTGATGCTGAAAACAAGGACATCAGTTCGACATCTCAACTCATTATCTTCCGCTTAATCCTATAATAGTGTCGCGGGGGAGGTTCCCCATGCCCATCCAGAGGAGAACATTTTGGGCACTGGGCAGATACAACCAGGACAGGGTGCCAATCCATCGCTGGGCATACACTTACACACAAACACACACTATATGGGGACAATTTAGAACAGCCAATTCATCTTGAATCCATGGTTTTGGACTGTGGAAGGAACCTGGAGAAACCCCATGCAGACACGGGGAGAACATGGAAACTTCACCCAGATCAGGAATCGAACCGGGATCTGCAGTTCTGAGAGGCGGATGTGCTGGACATGCCCCTGCGCTGTCTTTATGACACTTTTTGACCCATTTACTTTTAAATTTAGAAAAAAAACTAAATATTAAATTCAATAAAATTAGTCTTTTAAAGGTAGCTGGGGGTAAAGGATAAGTGACAAGGTCCTTTGTGTAGTTTGCAGGTTCTCCCTGCGTTTGCGTGTGTTTCAGTCTCTTTAAATTCCGCCATAAGGCAAAAATTGATAATTGAAATTGAAAAATTGATGCATGCAGATGATTAAAGGTCTTCTGCACTGTGATGGACTGATGTATTACTGGAGCAACAGGCGGCTCTTAAAGAGTAAGGGGGGGGGGGCTTGCCCAAGGACACTTCAGCCAGAGTATTTTGTGGGATTGGGACTCAAACCGAGCACCTTCAGGTTGCAAGGCTGTTTTATTAACCATAAGCTTACGTTTGGTCCATGGGCATTATGGCCATGTATCAACTCTGTAATTTAGATGAACCCTCTCCCCCCCTTTTGATTTTTGCCATGTCCTGTTTGGACCCATAGCTCCATATATGGACATAACTGCTTCTACAGAATGACGCACTCATGCAGTGCGCTGTTTTATAACTTTACCATTTCATTTTCTGCTTTTGTGAAAGTTTCTGGTTTGAGTCGGGATTAAAACTGAAGTGTGAGAGTTTTCCATTCCCGCTCATCTGTCCACGTTCTCACCGACCGGCTCAGAATAATGTCCGGATGTGTAGGTGCATGTCATGATGGGGTTCTGAAGTCAGGACTGTAGAATGCATTGTCCTCACCAGCGGGGTGTTGCTCAGAGAGTTTGCATATGTTCTCGCCTTTATTTTCGGGTGGGATGCTGATCTCCTGACGCGGAGTGAGCGGTGTAGAGGCAAATGGAAACTTGGCAGCAGTTACTAATGGGGGAATCGTATGGACAGACTGATCCAATGCGGCAAAAGAATGAACAATATCAGTGTCACTTGGTTTGTGACACCCACGCGGACACGGGGAGAACATGGAACATGGAAACTCCACCCAGATGGGGATTTAAACCGGGAGTCCCTAGAGCTAAGAGGAGAACATGCCAACCACTAAGCCACTGTGCCGCCTATATATATATATATTAATTCATTCATTCATTATCTCCCGCTTAGTCCTCTATTAGGGTCGCGGTGGGGTTCCCCATGCCCATCCAGGGGAGAACGTCTCCGGCGCTGGGCAGATAGACCCAGGACAGGGCGGCAATCCATTGCTGGGCACACACTCACTCACACAGACACACTCTATATGGGGCAATTTGGAGAATTCAATTAACTTGTTCCATGTTTTTGGACTGTGGGAGGAAACCGGAGAACCCGGAGGAAACCCACGCAGACACGGGGAGAACATGGAAACTCCACCCAGATGGGGATTCGAACCGAGAATCCCTAGTGCTGAGAGGCGAACGTGCTAAACCACTAAGCCACCGTGCTGCCCTATATATATATATATCATGTATGTATATTTGGTTGGTTGGTTGGTTTTGTGGATTATCAGTCTGAAAGTTGTTTTATATGCCACCCAGCAGAAACCGTTTGTTGCCTAAGTGTGCTTAGTGCTATTGTGCGCAGGGGAAACCTATATTTAGATGTTGTAGAATTAGTTTTGTTTAAAGATGTTAGAAGTTGTTTTTTTTTTTATTTTCTTGTCTTAGTTAAAGAAAATCTTTATTTCCAAAAAAAAAAAAAAAAAATTCCACCCATAACCGACCAATTACGGGTTTTCACACCATTCAAAACAAGACGATACTAGTCATCTTCTAAAATTCAAAGGCATGTGTTAATTGTTTTGTTGTTTTCGTGACAGACTTCATTCTGATCTTGATTTCTTTGTGTTCGTAGCCTGTAAACATCAAAACGCTTACGGATGATGTGGTAAGACTTTTGTCTTTGTGTTAACACTATAGTGCTTCTGATGTTAAGATGAGCGTAGCTACATATTAAACCTGCTCCTTACTAAATCCTCACTAAAGTCATGTTGCATGGTTTATTTATGTTAGCATGTTTAATACCTAACCCACGACTCTGCCTGGAACTAACACCCCTTCTGTGATTGATGACTTTGGTCGATTCGACTTTGAATCTAGTTTGTGTTTTGGTCGCCGCATTGTTGCTACATACATTTTGAAATGCCTCTGAAGGTTTACGGTAAGTCGGAGGCCGGTAGCTGCCGCTGAAGCTGAAAAACAAGAATGCCGCATGTGGCGGTGTTAGCTCATTAACAGAGTTAATATCCCCTGGGTGTAATTGTGGAAGATAATTAAGAAAATGTAATCAGTCTGATTACCAAGGCATTGTATGCAAGGTGTGGCAGTTGTGGGTTGAGAATGTTATTAGTGGTTAGTGAAGTTCGCGTTGGCGTAAAAATAAATCTGACAGACGGACTGTTCAACTTTCTAATCAGTTAATTAGTGAATAATTTATGCGTGCATGTATTATAGGGAAATTAACTTTGACTTTTAGAAGAACAAAGCTCGAGCAAGTTAGTAACTGACCACAACGCCGGGCTTTTGCTCAATATTAACAATTAAAATAAAACACCTGTGTCCAAGTACATATTTATATGTATTAAAAAAAGAAGGTGTTTTACTCTAAGAACAAAGTAAATAGACAGGTGTGCTGCTGGTAGCTGAAACTTTAAAGCATGTGACACACACAAAAAAATTTAGCACACTACTCATTTTAAAAATTATTTAAAAAATTTATTTTTATGAATGACATGATGAAGTTGACGGTATTCTTCCAACTTATTTATTGCACCATTTCTAATCACGATATCAGATATTATATATTTTAATTACACTTATTATTATTATTATTATTATTATTATTATTATTATTATTATTTCTTAAGAGGTGCAAAGCCAATTACTTAAGTCACCTAGTAGAGTGAATATAAAAATAAAGCCCCGAGAGCCATTAGTGGTAACATCAAAGTTTTATTCATTCATTCATTATCTTCTGTTTTATCCTCTATTAGGGTCGCGGGGGTATTAGGGTTCCCCATGCCCATCCAGGGGAGAACGTTTCGGGCGCTGGGCAGATACACCCAGGACAGGACGCCAATCTATCACTGGGCACACACTCACTCACACACACACGCACGCATACACACTCTATATGGGGCAATTTGGAGAACTCATTTGACTTGGTCCATGTTTTTGGACTGTTAGAGGAAACCGGAGAACCCGGAGGAAACCCAGGCAGACATGGGGAGAACATGGAAACTCCACCCAGATGGGGATTCGAACCGGGAATCCCTAGTGCTGAGAGGAGAACATGCCAACCACTAAGCCACCATGCCCCCCAAAGTTTTATTATAATTTATTAATTTTTTTTTTTTTTTTGCTTTTTACCCAAGACGAAAAAAAAAAAAAAGGAGAGCGGAATCTGTGAGCGACTCTGCCACAGTCACATAAACACCTAAACAACCCCCAGAGCACTTCATCATTCGGCTCGGCTCGTGTCAGACGTGGTACGAGGCCCGCCGTTCTTATCAAGGTGCTAGCTCGGGCCATATATATTTATCTATTCTCTTATAACGAGGTCTGAATAGCAAAACGTCTCCGTATTCGGCGGGGGGGTGGGGGGTGGGTAGGGGGGGGTGCAGTACTGTGTGATCCGTGCCATCAGCCGAAGCCGCGGCGTGCACCGTACAGCAGCTGCAGCCCAAATGAGATGGATGAGTACGCTGCCCCTTCGCCGCTCACCGCGAGAGAGAAAGAAGCGCGCTTTCATTTCGTGCTTAATTTCACATTTGCGTCACTGTTGATTATCTAATTGCACGACTCATTCCTATGACATAATCGCAAGGCCTTTATGGACGAATCAGGGGGGATAATTGGGTAATTTGCGTTTGCTCTGTGGAAGAAGGGGGTAAACAACGGAAAAGTGAACCAACCTGCATCATCACACAGAAATGACATCTCCACTACTTGACTCCCTGCAGCTGCCACTGGGGGAAGGAGTGAGCAAACAGCCAGCTGACAAATCTAATCCAATTAGGAAATCATTATCTCTGTGATGTGGGTGCCCACCCCTCCGTATAAATCAATGCGGGGTTGCGGGGACACTGTATCGGGACTGCCTCTGCGGCAGGCGTGACAATTAAATCATCTTCCTCGAGTCAGTGGACCAGGCTTTTGAGTGAAGATGGCCGCTGCTCGCTTTCCCGAGGTTATGAGGTTTCGGAAAGTAAATGACTTGATCCGGCGGGCCAGAGAGGAGTCAGTGGCTTTAATAGTGTTTACTTTGATTTTGTAGTGTTCATGATCCTGTTTACGTGACCTCTGTCCTTTCTGACATTCGTGTGGATCTTCAGGCTGGGAAATAAAAGTTGGGCACAGGTCTCAGCGTAGCTGGCCGGAGACATGAGGTTTATTTAGCCTCATCTATGCTGCTGCTCTATTATATATCCCATATCTCTAAAAGTTTGTTGTCTTTAGAAAAAACCTAAATTCTTACAAATCCCACGTTCGACCTTGAGATTCAGGCAGTTCAGGTTTGCTACCAGTGTGTGTGTGTGTGTGTGTGTGTGTGTGTGTGTGTGAATATGTATGCATGTAGACTTTTAGGTATGTAGACATGCGGGCATGTGTGTATGTATACATGTTAATATGTGCACTTTAATGTTCTACAACTACAAACTGTTAGTCCACTTTGGTTTGTTCTCTAAAGGTCAGGACATCCACACACAATAGTAGTGTTGCTCAAAATGTATTTTTATTATTATTTAATTTAAAAAATGTCTACTCATTGTCCTCCCTTTCAGTCACATCTTCATTGCCCCACCATCCATCCATCCATCATCTTCCACTTTATTCTCTACTATGATCGTGGGGGGAGAATGACCCCATGCCCATCCAGGGAAGAACGTTTCGGACGCTGGGCAGATACACCCAGGACAGGGCACCAATCCATCACTGGGCACACTCTCACTCACACACACACACACACACACTCTTTATGGGGCAATTTGGAGAATTCAATTGACCTTGATCCATGTTTTTGGACTGTGGGAGGAAATCGGAGAACCCGGAGGAAACCCACGCTGACACGGGGAGAACATGAAAATTCCACCCAGATTTGGATTTGAACCTAGAATCTCTAGTGCTGAAAGGAGAACATGCCAACCACTAAGCCACCGTGCCGCCCTTGCTCCACCATATAAATGTAAAATCTGAATCAGAAGCTAATTTCTTGCTCTACACGTGATTTATTATTATTATTTTTTATTAATTTGTATTTATTATTTTATAGAAAAATCACTTATTTTTTTCTGATAAAAAATCCCATTAAAAGCAAAAGTGTCAACTATAACTAACACTACAACTTTAATGGTCTATACTTATGACGGAAGCAATAATCTATCTACTAGTGGCTGTATATTCATCTCCTACAGAGTGGCCTTACGCATGTTTACTGTTTATAATATATATATATATATATATATATATATATATATATATATATATATATATATATATATATATATATATATATTATTGTATTATCCTCATTACCTCTGTTGATGGAAAATTACATGTGAACTGAAGAAAATAACATTTTTTTTTTTGTTGATTGCAGCTGGACCGCTTTGCGAGCATTCGGATACCAGGCAGCAAGAAAGAACGACAACAACTGGCCTACATGAGCAAGACATCCCCCATTAATGACTGGTCCAGCTCTTCAGAGGTTGAGGAACTGTCGTCCAGGATAACTTCTGAGAAGGAGATACTTGCTCTGTTTGAAAAGATGATGGTAAGCATGGACCTGCATGGAAGAACCTGTGTTAGAATCAGATAAGAGGAAACATGCTTTAATAAAGCAATAAGGTCCGAAAGGTTGTGTGTTATTGTAAATAAATCACGGAAGAGAGGTGTCGTGAGTCCTATTACACCCATAATACACAACCTCGAGTGTCTTATTGCTTTTATAAACCCATTACACACACTATAATTCATTTATATCAATCTGTATTTTAATATCTGGTACATAATGTATTGTATATTCCGCTTTGATACGAATGTGAAGCGCTCCGAGGTGGACTCATCCAGGACCCACGTCCTCAGCGACCTCATACCTTAAAATCGATAGTCACTTGCTTTTAAGTAGCAGGAATTAATAGGAGTCAAATCAAAATGATTCAGTACAAATCACTCGTAATCCCAAATCGACCACCTTCCCTCCGTTCGGCTACGATCCTCACCGTTAATGAAACTCCGCAGACCCTCATTTCCGTCATGCACGGCTCGCCTCTGACGGATTCGCAGCGTGGTCCGGTTATTTATTAAGGTGGTGTTTAGATTTTCAGCTCGGCTCCTGCAGCCTCCCCTCACTCGTCATCTCGGGCGGCTGCGGTCGATACGAGAAGCGGCGCTGTTTCATCAGCGACTTTGTCTTGTTGACTCATTTGTATTGATATCGCAACAACTTTGTGCCTTTGATAGGCGCACTGGCGAGGAGCTTGCATCATGCCGCTTTCTCCATCACACCGCTGCTCGGCAGCGTCTTAGGAATGCAGAGGTGCCGACGCTTTAGAACATGAAGGAAACACGGGAGCTTAAAGTCGTTATTTATATTAGAGCCAAGTACTCACAGGCTTAATTAATGTTGCCATCTTCCATTCCAACACGCAGCGGCGTAACAATATGGTAATAATTTTTTTGTAAGTCTTCGCTCACTCGCTGCTCAGATCTCCTTCTATTAATATTAGATATTGGCTTTGAACATTTGACAACAGGTTCGATGCGTTTGATAGAACTGAACTTGTCTTTTTCCCCCTCTCGCGCTTTGTGCTTTTGCAGGATGACATGAATCTGAATGAAGATAAGAGAGCTCCACTCAGGGAGAAAGACTTGAGTACAAAGAGAGAGATGGTGCTTCAGTACATCGTTACAGCAGCTAAAACTGTAAGTGCATACATGAGCAAAGTGTCTACTGCAATTCGGCAGAACTGTTGAGTTCGACTCCTACATTTTCTAAGCCGTGTCGTTCTCGTCAGCGCCTCTGCAAACTCCTCCGATGTTGAGCTTTTACGGTTGGATGGTTGATTTTTATAGTTGAATCGGTTTGTGTTGAACATTATTGTCCGTGTTCATTATAAGCCTTGTTAAACCGATGGTGTACATGGGTATATGCAGTGGGGAGAGTGAGCGGGCGTGCAACACAGTGAGAGAGAGGATTTTTAAGGGGAAGCATGTGGACGGAAGTACGGGGACAGATCTCCATCCATCCATTATCTCCGCTTTATCCTCTATTAGGGTCGTGGGGGGTTCCCCATGCCTATCCAGGGGAACACGTTTCGGGCGCTGGGCAGATACACCCAGGACAGGGCACCAATCCATCGCTGGGCACACACTCACTTACTCACACAAACACACTCTATATGGGGCAATTTGGAGAACTCAATTGACTTGATCCATGTTTTTGGACTGTGGGAGGAAACTGGAGAACCCAGAGGAAACCCACGCGGACACGGGTTCTTTATAGATAATTAAAATTGGAGCCCTGTCCTGAGTGTATCTGCCCATCAGCCGAAACGTTCTCCCCTGGATGGGCATGGGGACCCCCCTCCCCCCCGCAACCCTAGTAGAGCATAAAGCGGAAGATAATGGATGGATGGAACTAGAACGGGCTTCTTTAACCTTAATGCACGTATGTGTTTTTCCTCGTGTCTACCTCTAACGTCAGAGGGGGGGGGGGGGGGGGGGGGGGGGGGGGGGGGGGGGGGGGGGGGGGGGGGGGGGGGGGGGGGGGGGGGGGGGGGGGGGGGGGGGGGGGGGGGGGGGGGGGTGTGTGAGAGTGTGTGAGTGTGTCCAGTGATGGATTGGCGCCCTGTCCTGGATGCATCTGCTCAGTTCTCCCCTGGATAGACATGGGGAACCCCCCGTGACCCTTGTAGAGGATAAAGCGGAAGATAAATGGAAATATCCTATATGTAATAAAGCTTGTGGAGCTCTAATCTATAGCTGTCCGGAAACTTTTGTCCAACATTAAAAGACTGGACATGTGCAACATTAATATAATGTTAAACACTCCACCAGTTGAGGGCTTTGCCTTTCGAATTCTGAATTATTTAATCTTTTATTTAATTCATCTGTTTGTTTCTGGGTTCAGTTCCAAGTCCAGCCTGCTGTGAGAAGTTGGGATAATAAGTTTGTCCCGGTTCAGCATCGATTTCAAATGAACCTTAAAAGAGCGTGATTAAATAAGTTGTTTACTTAGAAGTCTAATTGAAATTGTCCGTTTTAATTACGTGTGCAGGCAATTTAAGTCTGGCTTTATTATCCCTTTAACTTCGACTTAACTTCGGGGCTTTTCATGAGGAACTCGACGGGGCTTTTATAAGATCCGCTCGTCGGGGACATTGGACTTTTTCCATTATGAATTCCTAAACAAGCCTCGTCTTAGGTTTCGGCCGTCGCTGTGAACGATCATGTGCTCCTCACTCCTCTCTCTTTGATGATTCCTTCTTCGGCATCACCTTTCCTTGACATTCAGACCTGGTTGTTTGCGCCGCTGCCCGTGTTCATGACAGATAATTGCTTCTCAGTGAATTTCTTCCCATCGGTTTTGTTTCCTCGTTCATCCTGCTAAGTGAAACTATAGATTCTGGCATGATTTTCTCTCTGTTGCTTTTAACTCACCATTATCATCAGGAAGGCATAATTACCAAGGTTCTCTCTTGTGTAGGGTGCAGCATTCACTGCACCAAGGATTGTATTCTTACCTCCTGGGGCATTGCATGGGAGCCTAAATTGCCTGTCAGGGTAAAGGTAATATAGAGGCTTGTAAGTTTGATTGAAATGCTGCAGGATAAGAACCTTTAGAGTACCAATCAAAAGTTTGGACACGCCCTCTCCTTACTGCATTGTCCATTTTCTTCAATTACCATATAAAGGGACTTTGTAGTTTTATAATTCCAGACTGTAGTCCATCTGTGTTCTGGTGTTTGTTAGTCCCCTGTTGGTTCTCTGTTGGTCAGGAGCATCACAGAACAGGTATCATTTGGGTGGTGGATTGTTTATTGTCAGTTCTGCAGTGACACTGATGTGGTGAGGGGGGTTTTGTAGTTTCATTTCTCCACCTCAGTGACACTGCTGGGATAGGACTAATGCACCCATCAAATAACCCCTGCTCTGTGGTGGTACTATTGGGGTTCTGACCATTAGAACAGAGTAAAGGGGACGTACACAGTATGTACTGTAGGACACAAACAGATGGACTACAGTCCGGAATTGGAGAACTACAAAGTCCATCTTTACAGGAAGTGGAACTGAGAACATGGACGATAAGTGGAGCATAAGAGGAGGCGTGTCCAAACTTGTGTATGTACATACACCTGTATGTACCGGAAAGCAACATGAAGCTGTCCATGGCTGCGTTACTCTGTGTACCCGGTGACACCCGAGAATTCAAACACGCAGTGTTCGTTATAAACGAACCTGTTGGCTAATTTGTGGTGATGACGGAGAACCGAGACAGAGCTGAGAGAACACATACGGAGTGCACAGATCTGCTGGGTGCCACTTCGAACTGATGCACTGAGTAATTCTTTATTGAACTGCACTTGTTCTTACAAGAGAACAAGGGATTTGATTGAATAAACACTCATATCGATGTGGAAAACAGAGCTGGTCTTATGGACTTTGTTGTGTTTTAGTTTACAGTGTGGTCTGGGAGCGCCGGAGCAAATTGAACGGATGCAAACGCTCCTTTTATAGACGTCGAAGAAATCAAATTCTAATTAAAACAAAGCTTTATGTACGCCGCAGCTACACTGCGTTCGGTGCATTGGGCCTTCAGAATCGGGAGATCGGAGCCTGGGAGATATCTGTAGCAGTGTGTTTGTTTCCCTCTCACTGTATTAGGTTATGCTTTTTTTGTGTCCTGCACTTTACAAATTTGCTATAAAGCCCACAGTCCCGCAGTGTGGTACATATAGCATCATGAGCAGCCTTCAGGGGTATGGTTTGGATGTCATGTTTTTAAGAGTGGCACTTCGCCGTGAGCCGTTTTGTTTGTTTTTGTAATAAACCATTTCTTTTTATTCCGTTTTCTGTGTCATTTTGTCTCCCGTGCTCAGGTCTGCCATTCCCCGGAGCGTTTCGGCATGTTTCCGAAGCGCCTGCTCAGTGTAGGACTTTGATATTTGATCTTTGATGATACTGAAAAAGCTGTTTTTGTTGAGCTCTAACATCACTGCCATTCGTTTAAACCAGGGGTTCTCAATACGTCGATCACGATTGACCGGTCGATGGCGAAGGGGTGTCAGGGGTGTCAGGTCGATCGCGATGGAGGTTTGAAAAAAAAAAAAGTGTTTGTCACGTATCAGCACTTTTTTACAGCACAGTATCTGAAGTGCTTATACACACACACACACACACACACACACACACACACATTCACACACGATGTGATTCATTCTAAATCGCAATCTCTTGCAAGCGAGCGATCAGTCTGCCCCCCCCCCTCCCGTCTCTCTCGCTGTTCCCAAAACTGGCACGTGGCCACGCCTCCGAGCCTAAATCCGAATCACTGCCTCGAGAATCATCTACATTAGATAGTTCCTGTTTGTGTTTTTACACTTTATTTGACTGACAAGACGAGTAAAGGACGAGTGAAGCTCAAAAAGAACTAAAATGTTCCACTTTCATTTAGAGTGACGGGGGGGGGGGGGTGAATATTTTTTTGTTAAACTCAACATGCATTTGCTTTTATTAATGTTTATGTTCTGTTTGGAGGCAGCACGTTGGCTTAGTGGTTTACCATGTTCTTCTCAGCGTCAGGGATTCCCAGTTTGAATCCCAGTTTGAAGTTCCCAGTTTGGAGTTTCCATGTTCTCCCCGTGTCTACGTGGGTTTCCTCCGGGTTCTCCGGTTTCCTCCCACAGTCCAAAAACATGGATCAAGGTCAATTGAATTCTCCAAATTGCCCCATATAGAGTGTGTGAGTGTGCCCAGTGATAGATTGGCGCCCTGTCCTGAGTGTATCTGCCCAGCACCTGAAGTGTTCTTCCCTGGATGGGCATGGGGACCCCCCCACGACCCTAGTAGAGGATAAAGCAGAAGATAATGGATGGATGGATGTTTGGGGAAATGTGGGTTGCAGTGATTATTTTACATTTTTGCTGTATACTGTGTGTTTAAGTAAAATCAGTTTTCTCCGTGCTATTTGCTGGAATGTGTTAAATAAAAGAGCACTTCTAACAGAATCGACAATACTAACATGATGTGTGTAAACAGGTATCAATATAAAAGCCTAAAAAAAGAGATTGATCCGGTAGATCTCGGGCCAGAGAAGTGTGGGCGCTCCTGGTTTAAACTTTGCGTTCGCTGCGGACATGCATCCGGCGCACCGTGGCGTCTTTGTTTTTGCATTAGGATGTCTTGATCTACATGCTTGATCTTAATCACCGTGCACATGCGAGCATCTGGTCTGAACTGCGCCAGCTGTTCATTAACGCAGACACAGCGTCGCGCTGTCAAAACGGAACCGTCAGCGCAGTCACAACAGCGAGCTGGCTGTCTTTCAGCATCACGGCCGCCGATATGAAAAGCCCAGCAGTAACCGGATTGGATCGTGTGTTATTGGTCCGGACCGGAGTTCTTATTTCTTCCTCGGGATTCGGCTGGAACCGGGGGTCATCCCTCTCTCCACTTCATTCTCCTCGGCCAGCAGGATGCTGACGGGTCGCTGCTGGATGACACCAAGCAATCAAAACTGCATTTACTGGTCTAAACCCTATCCCACTTTGACATTGGAGGGTGTCCACAAAACTAATTTGTTTTGGAAGGGAAAGGGTAAGCTGCAGATGTGAAGTGACCAGTGAAGAACATTTCGAGAGTTCAGCGGGGCTCCGGCTCTGTTATTGAGACTCAACTTCTTGATCCATTACCGGCTCCCGGGCGTCGACTCTTCAGTCTTCTGGCCTTTACGATGTGGAACCGCCGCTGCTCTTAATAAGCTCTGTTTTCTCAAACTTCTTTGGTTTTCTTTAAAGCTGGACAGATCATACATGTAACTTCTGCGCCCTTTCTGACTTTGCCGATCATTCTAGTGAAGCTCACAGTGACTGACTTCAACAAGTGGTTGAAGGTTTAGTGCTTGTCTTGTTTGTTGTCTTTTTAAGTCCTCTTCTGATTCTTAATTCAGCTTTTTGCACTTTAAGCACACTTTTTACACAACTTTTTATTTTATTATATTTTATTATTATTATTATTATTATTTTTACAGGGCGGCACGGTGGCTTAGTGGTTAGCACATTCGCCTCTCAGCGCTAGGGATTTCCGGTTCGAATCCCTAGCGCTAATAACTAACATGCTGATAACTAAACCGGGTTCTGTACTCAGAAAGTCGGTCACGGCATGGTATCATCAAGGTTACGACACGGGCTCACTTGGGTTGGTTGTACATATTACATGAGGTCATTTTGACGAACGCTTTAACCTATTTTGTGGACAGAACACAGGGTCAGCCATAATACAGCATCCCTGGATCAATGAGGGCTAAGGGTCTTGCTTAAGGACCCATACATTGGCAACCTCAGCAGATTTAGGTGATGAAGTGATCTGTTTTTAAGGGCAAGGTAGCTCAGTGGTTAGGGTGTTGGGCTATCAATCTGAAGGAGGGGGGTTCAAATCCCAGGTCCTTTGAAGTTACCAGTGTGGCTCCTTGAGCAAGACCCTTAACCCTCATTGCTCCAGGGATGTTGTGATGAACCCTGTGTTCACCTTGTAAGTCGCTTTGGATAAAAGTGTCCAATAAATGACCAAATGTAATGGAAATGTATTTTGTCTTCTTTTTAATCCTCGTCACTGAGGACGTACCATCAGAGGTGCTTGTATTTACTATAAGGGGACATGAAAACTGTTGTGGGGCTCTGAAGATATACATAATTTTACAAAGAGCTGCGTTTAAATAGTAGTGCACTGTATAAAGAGCTTAATAAATACAACGGAGTTAAACTGGATTACTGTTGATGTATTTAATCTGTATTGATACTTGATCAGGAACCATCAGAGCGCTCAGTCTGCTCATTTAGAATTTCGCGTGTCGTGCATAAGAATTCTTCAGCTCGCGCTCTGCTGGGACGTTTCCATTGTGTATGCAGTGCATGGTAATGTGGTGTCTATTAGCATGGTGCTGACACTTTTGTGGGTGGAGGCTGAAATCTAATCAGTGACTTTTATGATTTGGTGTCAGTAGAATTGCTAATTTCATTCATTTCTTTAACCTCATGTCCTTGATTTTCAGAACGTGTGTGTTTTTAGGCTACGTGGTGGCGCAGTGGGTTGCGGAGTGGGGATTACATTTAAAGTTGTAATTAAAATTAAAGTCGTAGGCTTGTGTTTAAGGAATCAGAAGGTCCCACAAAGTACCACGGCTGAAGTGCCAACCCTATATGCTCCCTGGGTGCCATGTAGAAGGCTGCCCACCGCTCTGGGCATGTGTGCTTACCTTACCTGTGGGTGTGGGTGTGTCACTGCACAGATGGGGTAAATGTGGAGGAAAAAGTCCTCTATGTGTGAACACTGTAGACAAAATGGACCACTTCATCACCTAAATTTGCTGAGGTAACCAATGTATGGGTCCTTAAGCAAGACCCTTAGCCCTCATTGATCCAGGGATGCTGTATTATGGCTGGCGCTGTGTTCTGACCCCAAACTAGGTTAAAGCGACCTCATGTAATATGTACAACCAAACAAAGTGAGCCCATGCTACTCCACCACTCCTCTCTCTCTTCTCATTGGCTTCTACAAGACCCTGACTCTGACATAAAGGCCAAACTCAGGATCTGCTCCCTTTTACCTACAAACCCCCACTTATTCACTGAGCTGGAGAGACGATGGCCCTCTGGCACCCTGTCCTCCACCCTGTCCTCCACCCTGCACAAAACATGACATGATGCTCATTGCTTGTACGGTTCTAATTTTTATAATTTCAATTTGCACAGTGTACATACATAGTTAATTTTTTTAAAATTTTATTTATTCATTCATTCATTCATTCATTCATTATCTTCCGCATTATCCTCTAGTAGGGTCAAGGGGGGGTTCCCCATGCCCATCCAGCGTAGAACGTTTTGGGCGCTGGGCAGATAGACCCAGGACAGGGCGCCAATCCACTTGTAATCCACAGGACCATTTTTGGATCTGCCCCCTCCTACCTTTACTCTATATTTCCAAAATACACTCGTTCACTTCGCTCCAGTGATGATCGCCGCCTGGTGGTTCCACCTCACCGAGGAGCTCATTCTCACTCTGTGGTGTTCACCACTGCAACATGGTGGAACCATCTTCCCAACTGTCTGTAAGACAGAATCACTAAACAGTTTTAAGAAACTACTGAAGATGCATCTCTTTAACAAATACCTGTTGTAGGGGGAAAAAAAAAGTGTGTGTGTGTGTGTGTGGGGGGGGGGGGTTGATGAACTTACAGTATTGGTTTTCTGCATAACTTCTGACTTGTAATGTCCTCATTTCTAAGTCGCTTTGGATAAAAGCATCTGCTAAATGACTAAATGTAGTTCATGCACTGAATGTGAGTCTGTTAAGAGAAATACGCCTGCACAGGTAAAGGTACATGTTCCGCCTTTCTGTGCATCCGTCTTCTACGCCTAGGAAAAGCTCGGGCCAGCCGACACCTGTTTACTTAATAATCTTCTCAGGTCCTATGTGGCTTTGTAATTGCGCTTGTTTCCTTCCTGTGAGACTGACTTTTAAAAGAATCGTGCTAAAGTGGCGTAATGTTCCTTCCCAGTAAATGAGCGTTTTTCAGTCCTCCACGTCCCTGTTGCTTGTAGGAGATAATTGCCAGATAAATATGAATCCTATTGCTGTAAAAAGCTTTTTTGTAAGAATCGAGCAGAATCGTACCCTCTTCAAAGGCTGCCTTTCATACTTACGGCTTCACACCAATTACTTTTGTTTTCTTGCCTACACTTGCTTTTACAAATTGCCAAACTACTTTTTTTTTTGTTGTGGCCGGTTCGTATCGATGCGTCTTGCTTGGAGCTTTACGGTTCTTCTCTTTCAGATGAACCACGATGACGCGATCGGCTCCGGGAGCCGTGAGGACGCAGGTGTGCAAGGCGGCGTTTGCGACCTGATTGGTTTAATGGCGCCCTCACCTTTTTCGATTACGCGCTCTAACACTACGCATTTCGTAATACTCCGCAGAGGAAGGTGTGATGATCAATTAAAGGTTTGCTACACGGTGAAAAGGAGAACTTCCCAGTTCCAAGGTGAAGCTCAAGTTATTTATTTCTATAGCGCTTTTTACAGCAGTACATCGTCACAAAGCAGCTTTACAGAATGAAAAGCCTTTAAACCCCCAAAGAGCATGCAGAAGCAACAGTGGCAAGAAAAAAAAACTCCCTTTTATGTTGTTATTCAAGGAAGAAACCTTGGGAGGACCAAGACAGTAGGGGACTCATCCTCCTTGAGCGTCCAGGCAGCAACAACAATGTAGGACAGCCATGTACAGATATTTAACAAATGGAAAAACTCTAACATCTGGAAAACTATATGTGAGTCCATTAGGGGGCGTCCTGCAGGACCGCCAGTCCAATTGATATTCAGGTTCCATCCAGTATTCGTCAGCAGAGTCATGAAAGAAGATCTCCAGGAAGCCGGTCACACCTCAAAAGAAACAGACAAGGAGGCAGTTATAGCTAATAATAAAGCACAGCATTTAATTATTAAGTAATTTATTGACACAGTGCATCATGTGACTCCGGCATCACTGACTAGAGCAGCAGAACTAAAAGAGGCAGATACTGCAGACTCTACCTAGCTGAGGGGGCTCCCCGGAACAGCATCATTTCAGCGAAACCTGCTTGAGCAACTTATCTGTTGCTGGGCACACACTCACTCACACACACACACTCTATATGGGGCAGTTTGGAGAACTCAATTGACTTGATCCATGTTTTTGGACTGTGGGAGGAAACCGAAAAATCCGGAGGAAACCCACGCGGACACGGAGAGAACATGGAAACTCCACCCAGATGGGGATTTGAACCGGGAATCCTTAGAGCTGAGAGGAGAACATGCCAACCACTAAGCCACCATGCCGCCTGGAACCAATATTGTATAAAAAAAAGAAAAGGCCTTCTCCAAACTGTTCAAACCTCAAGTTTAGACCCTGAAACAGAAGGAACATTAGCGGTTACTTAGCGGTGGAGCTTTTTCCCTGAAAACAACAAGGTGCTGCTGATGAAATCTGAGTCAGACCCTGCTCTCACAGCGCTCCACCAAAACACCCCTCACAAAAGCAACAGGTGTGAGGTCACTAATGTGTTTGTGATTATAACCCTACAAAAGAAGTTCTTTTAAGTGAGTGTGCGCTGCGAGGAGGCTAATTTACAATATTACATGTACTGCCAATGTTGGGTTCATTAAAACATCCCATAGTAAACAGATACAGCATGCACACGGTATGAACAAAATATTCACTGAATTCAGCTGCTTCATCGAGTCCCATTGACACGCGAGTGTATAACTTAAGCACTGTGTATTTTCAACAAGCGAATCGATGTGTAGTGGTCGGCATGTTCGGCCTCGCAGCGAACTCTGCAGGTTCGAATCCCAATCCATGGATTCAAGGTGAATTGGCTGCCCCCCATCTCCCAAACACACACACACACACACACTTATATATGATATATGTATGTGTGTAGATATGTATGTATATATATGTATACACACACACACACACACACACACATATATATATATGTATATGTGTATGTATATATGTGTGTGTGTGTATGTATGTATATATATGTATGTGTATATATATATATATATATATTTATAAATATAAATGAATTGATTTTTTTCTTTATCCTGATGCTCAGTTTGATCCGTATCTGGTCGAATCTGAGTGCATTGAGTTGCTGCCATGCGATTGGCTGATTATACGTCTGCGGTAGCGAGCGATCGAACGCGTGTATGTTTTTTAATTAGCTAATGCCTGTACGTGTGAGTGTCTGCAGAAAAAAAATTAGTTCTTTCATTGACGACTTACCGGCTACAGTAAAGTTGAGTTTTCTTTTTTTTTTCTTTTTTTTTTTCTATAGTCGTCACGCCGCACACAGTACTTGTAGTGAAATACTTCGAATGACACGAGAGGCTATTTACAAGTTACAGTTATAGATATACATTTAGATCCATGGTGCGAAATGCATTTACGTATATTCACGCTTATACAGAACCTTGTCTCTGAGATGCTCTGTTGAAGGATCTGTGTGGAGAGCGGCGGGCGGCTCAGGCCGCTCTGATAAACGCGTTAAACGAAAGCGGGGTGCTCTGCGACCGGCGTGGTCTTGTTAGCAGAGCAGTGAAAGGTGAACCGAAACTCTCAGGCTTGTCAGAAATGATCTGGACTTGTCAGCCCGCCGCATGCCGTGTGTACGTACGGGCCGGGCCGGAGTCTGGCCTGACAAACTTGTCAGTTTTCCTCCTTCCCCTCCAGCGTCTGCAGGCGTGTGAGCTGGTTTATCTTTCCTTGTCAGTTTTGATCTCATCGTACACTGCATTCAGGTGACGTACAGTTACCACGCTACACCTCCGAGTTCTACTTCATCCACCCATCCATCTATTATCTTCGGCTTTATCCTCTGCTAGGGTCGCGGGGGGGGGGTTCCCCATGCCCATCCAGGGCAGATACACCCAGGACAGGGTGCCGATCTATCACTGGGCACACACTCATTCAAACAGATACCCAAACACACTATATGGGGTAATTTAGAGAATTCAATTGACCTTGATCCATGTTTTTGGACTGTGGGGGGGAATCGGAGAACCCGGAGGAAACCCACACATACACGGTGAGAACATGGAAACTCCACCCAGATTGGGATTCGAACCGGGAATCCCTAGTCTGGACACACCCCCTTCTGGCTCCATCATCTGCTTTCTCCGTTTACCATTTCTCCACCTCAGTGACACTGCTGGGATAGGACTAATGCACCCACCAAATAACCCCTGCTCTGTGGTGGTACTATTGGGGTTCTGACCATTAGAACAGAGTAAAGGGGACGTACACAGTATGTACTGTAGAACAAACAGATGGACTACAGTCTGGAATTGGAGAACTACAAAGTCCATCTTTACAAGAAGTGGAACAAAAAAGTGTCCAAATTTTTGACTTGTACTGTGTATATTTTATAATATATAATATTCATTCATTCATTATCTCCCGCTTTATCCTCTATTAGGGTCGCGGTGTGGTTCCCCATGCCCATCCAGTGGAGAACGTTTCGGGCGCTGGGCAGATACACCCAAGACAGGACGCCAATCTATCACTAGACACACACTCACACAGACACACTCTATATGGGGCAATTTGGAGAATTCAATTTACGTGATCCATGTTTTTGGACTGTGGGAGGAAACCGGAGAACCCGGAGGAAACCCACGCAGACACGGGGAGAACATGGAAACTCCACCCAGATTGGGATTCGGACAGGGAATCCCTAGAGCTGAGAGGAGAACATGCTAACCACTAAACCTGTGTACAATATATTTTATTTAATTATCTTTTCATATTCTTTATCCCGATGCTCACTGTGATCCGTAGCTGGTCTGATCGCCCGTTGCCGGAGTGCATTGAGTTGCTGCCATGTGATTGGCTGATTATACGTCTGCGGTAACGAGCGATTGAACGGGTGTACCTTTTTAAACGCCTGTACATGCGAGTGCCTTCAGGAAAAGAATTAGTTCTTTCATTGACGACTTACCCGCTACAGTAAAGTTGCCTTTTCTTTTTTTTTCTGCAGTCGTCACGGCTTAGCCCGCGATTATGATGATTGATTCTTGTGAAAATAAATCATTAAGGCAGTTAAACAAATACCTGGCTGCCAGTGCATGCACAGAGCAAAACAATGAATGCTAAATGCTCTCTAATTATGCCTGTCTGTTGGCTGTATCTGTTCGCTGTCTTCTTTTTTTTTTTAAACAAGACAATTATCTTCAGACAGCAAGCAGATCGAGCTGCTTGAGGATTCGTGGCTGGGGGATTATTTAAGCTCATTTTGGAAATGTATTAAAAGTGCCTTTGATTGTTTTGAAGTCGGTCTTTGTTTAAATGTTGGGCGTTTTTGGCCTGTGGACGTCCCCTTTTCTCTGTTCTAATGGTCAGGGCCCCAATAGTACCACCACAGAGCAGGGATTATTTGGTGGGTGCATTATTCCTATCCCAGCAGTGTCTCTGAGGTGGAGAAATGAAACTACAAACCCCCCTCACCACATCAGTGTCACTGCAAAACTGACAATAAACAATCCACCACCCAAATGATACCTGTTCTGTGATGCTCCTGACCAACAGAGAACAGAGAACCAACAGGGGACTAACAAACACCAGAACACAGATGGACTACAGTCTAGAATTATAAAACTACAAAGTCCATCTTTATGATAAGTGGAGGAAATAAATGGAGAAAAAAGGAGGTGCTATGTTGTTCTTTACATAGAGAGAGAGAGAGAGTATGTAAAACTTTATTTTTGATTTTCGAAGCAAACCTGTTGAAAGTAATGTTTTTTTTCTTGTGTAAACATTTAAACATGAAACTCCTTTAGCCTCCTTCAAACAAACAGATGAAAAGCAGCACAGAATAGACAGAGACATTGAGACTGAAATAAGCACAGTATAGACACATAGAAAACCTTTTTATAAGTTTAAGCACTCTTGACACCATGCTCTTTGTGCTTTTGATGACATGTTACCATGGCAACGAGGATGCTGCAGATGCCTGAGCTGCAGTTGGGGGGGGGGGGGGGGGGGGGGGGGGGGGGGGGGGGGGGGGGGGGGGGGGGGGGGGGGGGGGGGGGGGGGGGGGGGGGGGGGGGGGGGGGGGGGGGGGGGTTTTTTTTTAAATTTTTTTTTTTTTTTTTTTTTTTTTTTTTTAAATTAATTAATACATTTTTTATACACATGGGGGCAATTAGACCTTGTACTTGTGGACCAGCACTGCGAATGATGCTGAGTTCTGGCTCTTTGAAAGGTCTGAGGGTCAGCAAATATAGTGGGGTTAAAATGACGACGAACCCTTGCTTCCTGATGTATGTGTTTGTGATGTCATTCATTCCTTATATATTAGGGTCGCGGTGGGGTTCCCCATGCCCATCCAGGGGAGAACATTTCGGGCACTGGGCAGATACACCCAGGACAGGACGCCAATCCATCGCTGGGCTCATTGTGATGTCATCGCAAATAATACTTGAAAATATTTATTTATTCGAAATTATTTTTCGAGTTATTTCAGTTCTTAAATAATTGCATATACGCTACTATGAGTAGTTTGGCATGTTCCCCACCAATCCTCTGCCTTCTGTAAAAGTTAATGCTGAATTGTGCTGAGGTTACGTCGTTACGGTGATAACCTCCCAAATTTAATATAATGCCCATTTTAAGCAGATTAGTGGCGTTTAGTTGCATGAATAGCAAATAATACATCTCCCTCTCTCGCTCTCGCACACTCTCTCTCTCTCTCCTCAGTACAGATAAAGGTCATTGGTATGCAATTCTATTATGGAGATGGAAATTTGGAGACTAATGGGAGTGTTTTTTCCCCCACCCTTTTCGAATGGCCCACATGTAATTGAATATAGATCACAGAATAATTCTCAGATTTGACATGATGAAAGCCACTCGAGCCCTGTAGGGACATTGATAAGCACTGTCTCAAGATGGTGATTTTATACACACCATCAGGGCATTATGAAAGCGAGGGAGGGAGGTGGGCGAAATGGAGAACAAGTGCTTGAGATGGAGAGAGGAGGCCTCTTGTGGGCCTGAATCGTCAGGCCTGGAGCTCTTAATTATATCCGTACGCAGAAAGGCAAGTCGCACCGCTGCTCCTGTCCTCATTTGCATTATGCATTAAGGTTAGCCTTTGTGTTGATGAAGAGGGCTGTTTTAACTCCCTTTTCTTCAGCGCCGTTTGCTTAATGCAGCCTCTAAAGGCTTAAAATAGAGGTGGGCCTACGTGAAATGTGTCTCGATAATGCCTGCAGACTCCCACTTTCACTAATGCGCAGAGCTTCGAACAGATCCTTCATACCCGTCCCTCTCCAAACCAAGTCGTCGCCCTGAAAGAATAGGGGTCGCTGTGGAAAAGCGAGTGCATGTTACAAAGAACACGGCAAGTCTCAGTCATTACAAGACCTCACACGCCCCCTCGGGCAGACGCAGGCTTTTAGAAGTTGTTTTCTCTGAAAACAAAAGTGGCTCTGTCTGGTTGGTTGCAGGGTTTGGAGATCCATTAGCCCGGTGGAGATGCACTGTAATTGTGGCTTGGTGCTGAATTGCGCGCATCAGGCTATTCTACCCGCAAATTTACAAACGCGCGCCGCCTGATGACCGGGTCCAGACCGGCCCGCGCGCGTTCACCTGAATACTCGATAAAGCTGCACAGAATGAAATTAGCACTTGGTTGAGATTGGATTGTGTAGGGTTTGGGTTGAACCGGCCCTCGTTCCTCTCTGTGCTGCAGAAAACTCTTGTGTTGGAAAAATGATGGTGTTTCGGGGGATACTTCATAACTTTCCTGTATTGACATGACATGATAAGACAAAGCTGTATTTATTTATTTATTTATTTTTTAGATCCAAATTATTAATATATTTAACATATATTTATATAGGAGACGATGGGGCATGACTTTATATTGTGTGGATATGGGTCCTGCTAAATTGCCCCTATATAGTGTGTGTACACAATAGACTGGGTGGAGATGTTGGGGCATGACATTAGTCTATAGACTGGGTGGAGATGATGGGGCGTGACATTAGACTGGGTGGAGATGGGTGCTGCTAAATTGCCCCTATATAGTGTATGTACACAATCGACTGTGGAGATGATGGGGTGTGCACATTAGACTGGGTGGAGATGGGTGCTGCTAAATTGCCCCTATATAGTGTGTGTACACAATAGACTGGGTGGAGATGTTGGGGCATGACATTAGTCTATAGACTGGGTGGAGATGATGGGGCGTGACATTGGACTGGGTGGAGATGGGTGCTGCTAAATTGCCCCTATATAGTGTGTGTGCACAATAGACTGGGTGGAGATTATAGGCTGTGACATTATACTGGGATACTGGGTTGAGGTGAGCTCATGTGTTACTGTGTGGAGATGAGAGTGTGTGTGTAATAGTGTTTGTGTAATAGTGTGTGTGTTTGTGTGATAGATGAGTGTGTGTGTAATAGATGATTGTGTGTGCACACACATATGGCTGAACCTGGAGTTCCTGCATCACTCTGTTAATGATGATCATAACGAGGCCGAGCGTGAACCTGAGGGATTCCTCAATCAGAAGCGTTTAGAAGACGAGTCCTGGGCAGGCAGCCATGTTTCTCACAAGCTGACCACCCTGCTGCACGGCTTCATCCGAGCTGCTGCTGAAAGCTCTGCTTTCTGGAGATGTTGATGCTAATTCAGCCTGCAGGGACCGGGGGAGATGTTTGGCCTGAATGATGAAGACTAATGAGCCACGGTGTTCAGTTACACTGCACTGATCAGATATTTCACTGAACCTACAGTGACCCATCACACGAAACGGCACTGCTAAATTGCCCCTATATAGTGTGTATCTGTGTGAGTGAGTGAGTGACCAGCGATGGTTTGGTGCCCTGTCCTGGGTGTATCTGCCCAGCGCCCGAAACCTTGTGTCCTCTGGGGGGGCATGGGTGTTGGACTGTTGATCTTAAGGTTGCGGTCACTGAGCTTGTCAATGTGGGCCCTTGAGCAAGGCCCTTAGCCCTTATAGCTCTGGGGGGGCTGTATCATCTCTGACCCTGTACTGCCCCCCTCCCCTCACCTTCAAGTTGGGATACTTCTGTAAAATGACCGTGTTTTGCCCATCCAGGGGAGAACGTTTTGGGCGCTGGCAGATGCACCCAGGACAGGGGGGCAGTCTATCACTGGGCACACACTCCCTCACACAAACACACTCTATATGGGGCAACTTGGAGAATTCACTTGGCCTTGATCCATGTTTTTGGATTGTGGGAGGAAACCTATATGGACATGGGGAGAACATGGAAACTTTACCCAGATTGGGATTCAAACCTGGAATCCCTAGCGCTGAGAGGAGAACATGCTAAACGCTAAGCCTCCATGCCGCCGAAAACAGTTGATAGTTGGTATTTGAAGTTGTCCCTGCAGTGTCATGACCTTTCCGATGATGACGATGGTGAAGACGATGCTATCAGGAGGCGTGTTTCACTTCAGGAATATGTCCGACTTTAAAAGACCGACATTGTGACCTTCTGTCGTTATGAGGCCGCTAATTATCATGACCACAGTAAATACAACGGGGCGAGTGGACGTTTTGATGCTCTTTCCCCTCTTTCACTCTCTTCTCTGACTGGACGCGGGAGGATCTGACATTTTGGATGCACGTGTGACCTGTCCTTTAAATGGACGATCAATTCCCTAAGCGCCTCTGACATTTGCTTACTAGCCGCCGCTGTTCCGCTTGCATATGATTTACATTACAGTGAAGTGCAGCGCTGCGGGAGTCAGCTGCACACCGAGGACCCCATCAATTCAAACCCCGGCCAGTTCAAACCCGGCCAGTTCAAACCCGGCCAGTTCAAACCCGGCCAGTTCAAACCCGGCCAGTTCAAACCCGGCCAGTTCAAACCCCCGCCAGTTTTAATCCACCTGTTTTTTTTGGAGAGTCCATCCATTCATCTTCCGCTTTATACTCTACTAGGGTTGCGTGGGGGGGCGGGCCCATGCCTATGCCCATCCAGGGAAGAGCGTTTCGGGCGCTGAGCAGATACACCCAGGACAGGGTGCCAATCTATCGCTGGCCACACACTCACTCACACAGACACACTCTATATGGGGCAATTTAGAGAACTCAATTGACCTTGATCCATGTTTTTGTATTTGACCCACGTATAAGGCGCACCGTACTATAAGGCGCAGTCTGAATTACGGACTCTATTTCTGTACGGTACTTATTCTGTACGGCAGCGTATTATAAGGCACTTGCTAAAACATACGATCCACAAGAAACTAAAGGATGCAAAACAGTGATTTATAATTAAAGTTTATTCTACTACTTGATAAAACACACATTATTTTAATCTCTCTTCTCCCACAAATCCATCAAAGTCCTCGTCTTCTGTGTCTGAATTAAAAAGCTGCGCGATTTCACTATTGAGTGGCTGTTCAGTGGCTTTCGTGAAAGCTCGGACGACGGTTACAGCAGAAAGCTCAGCCCAGGCCTCCACAATCCATTCACAGACGGTGGTGTAACTCGCCCACCGCCGCCTCCGGAGTTTTAATTAACGTGTGTTCACCTTCTATCATCCATCGCTCCCACGCCGCCCGCAACTTTACTTTAAACGCCCCGTTTACGCCAATGTCCAGCGGTCGGAGTCCTTTATTTAATCCTCCCGGAATGATGGCGAGCTCAGAGTGCAGAAAATTAATTCGGAGCTCGCCGTCATTCTGGCATGGAGCCACAGATTAGCAGGGACGGTGAAGTGTGGAAAAAACCACCCGGTCGCACAACAATACTTTTATAGATTTTGGAACTCAGTACACGTATAAGGCGCACTGGATTATAAGGCGCACATCACTTTTAGAAAAAAAATATATAGCCTTATAGTCCGGAAAATACGGTAAATGTTCTATTGGTTTCCATCGTCATTTCATCTCGTCAATCACATGATTCAAACAAAATTTAAAGAGCATTCGAACATAAAAAAATGTTTCTGAATCAAAAATAGATACTGAATCAAATCTTGACCTCAAAAATCGGAATCGAATCGCCAGACATGGAGAGATTGGCACCCCTACTGTTCGTTACCAGCCATTACAGCCATCATGCGTTCTGGATGTATCAGGGCTCATGTAACGGTGCGAACATGTCTGACGTGATGCCGCACCTACCCTGGGAACTTCACTTCAAGGTTTACTAATGACGCATTCCACTGTGGCTGAACTAATTGGCCTGTTGTCTGCACGCGCGGCTTTAGCTGCAACAGACAGCTAAGTCTGTAACCCAGGGCATGCCGCGGGATGTTTACATAGCTACCTCTGATTCATCACGCAAACCACTGCGGGCTTATCGGCGTTTCTGTCGAACACGAGGCCCCCCGTTGCTCCTTTACCACTGCCACACGGCATGTTCACAGCCATGTACTTTGTATTCACTGCTTCCTGTTTTCAGCTATACCGTACCAGACAGGGGGGCCAAAAAGGGCCCCCCACGCCCCTTTTTCTTACTCCATTCTCCATTTCCTCCACTTATCATACAGATGGACTTTGTAGTTTTATAATTCCAGACTGTAGTCCAACTGTGTTCTGTTGTTTGTTGGTTCTCTGTTCTCTGTTGGTCAGGAGCATCACAGAACAGGTATCATTTAGGTGGTGGATTGTTTATTGTCAGTTCTGCAGTGACACTGATGTGGTGAGGGGGGTTTAGTGCAGCAGTGTGGCTATAGTTTCATTTCCACCTCAGTGACACTGCTGGGATAGGACTAATACACCCACCAGATTCTCCCTGCTCTGTGGTGGTACTATTGGGGTTCTGACCATTAGAACAGAGTAAAGGGGACGTACACAGTATGTACTGTAGAACACAAACAGATGGACTACAGTCTGGAATTGGAGAACTACAATGTCCATCTTTACAAGAAGTGGAACTGAGAACGATAAGTGGCACAAAAAGAGGGCTTGTCCAAACTTTTGATTGGTGATTTATAAATAAATGAATTAATATTTTTTTCATTCATCCATTATCTTCCGCTTTATCCTCTATTAGGGTCGCGGGGGGGGGGGGTTTCCCCATGCCCATCCATGGGAGAATGTGTCGGGCGCTGGGCAGATACACCCAGGACAGGGGGGCAATCTATTGCTGGGCACATACTCACACAGACACACTCTATATGAGGCAATTTGGAGAACTCAATTGACTTGATCCATGTTTGGAGGAAACCAAGCGGACACGGTGAGAACATGGAAACTCCACCCAGATGGGGATTCGAACCGGGAATTCCTAGTGCTGAGAGGAGAACATGCCAACCACTAAGCCACTGTGCTGCCCTTAATTAATAATTTAAGCAAAATATTTTTATTTCCCCCACCAGAAAACACTATGATCTGATTAAAGCTTAAATAAACTATTAGGATTTTGATAAACTATATGGTTTGTAAGCAGCCGCTGAAACTGTGACATCATAAGCTCCTGTCCGTGTGATGAACAGGCGTCCCGGTACTGTTTTCCATACGGTCTGTAACTGTGAAATGAAAATGAAATGAACGAGGCACCAAATAAAGCCCGAATCTAATTAGTTTTAAACCGGCGTCTTGTAATCAACCACTAAATTAAGAGTTCTTTTCTTTTGGGAGGAAAGATTTGTTGTTAAGACCCTTTATATTAATTCAGCCAGGATTTGCACCCTGTTGTAATTGGATGCTATTGATTAAATGTTTAGTTCCGCTCGTTATGCCAGCCGTTTGGAGGCCTTTACTGCGTGTGCAAGCGGAAGATCCGTTCACCTCGACCACGCCGTTCATGAGCGCCGGGTTTCGTTAGGACTAATGATGTCCATCTGGATTCGAGCGCCGTGGCGAGGTGGACACAGAGAGAGAGATGGAGAGAGAGAGAGTCCTGTCTTTTCAGCTCTTTTTGAAAACCCACTTTGTTGCGGTCTCATCCGGCAGCATATTCACATCACCTGCTATTGTGCAGAGTGGAAATAAACCTGGGGCGGGGGTGTGTGAAGGGGGTGGGGGGTGGCTAAGGTGCACCAAAAAACAAATGTTAGCCTCCTGTTGTCATAAAAGCAGTCACTATGGTGACAAAGAAGTTCTGTGTTGTTTGCTAAAAATGAGAGTGAAAAGAAATGACGGGAAAAGAGCCGGTAAATAGAGCGAGCGAGCGAGAGAGCGAGCGAGAGAAAGAGGTGAGAAGCAAAATAAGAGTCATTATTATTTTTCTTGCTGAGAGCAGATGTACACCATTCAGACATATTCAATATTAATTCAGACCTGCGACTACAGATGTAGAAAATCAGGGGCTCTTGAACAACAGTTTGGGGAATGCCCTTTTTCCAGCCCTGACTGTACCTCTGTGCAGGTTCACACAGAGAACTGACAGCTAACTTGTTTGAAAGAACTAGAATAGAAACTGTGAGGCAGTTCCTCAAGTGCAACATCGATTTATGACCTCAAGGTGGAGGTGTAAGGCGTTGGTGTGTTTTTCATATTTTTGCTTGTATAGTGTATATAACACATCTTCTGTATCATAATACATACGTAAATATGCGTTCATTATAATCAAACCTCTCATGCAACAGTTTGGGGAAAGCCATACTCGGTTCTTGTGTAATTGCCCCAGTACATAAAGTCACAATTGAGTGAGTTTGGTGTGGATGAACTTCATTGGTCCACACAGAGCCCATATCTCATCCCCTTTGAACCTATTTGGATGAACTAGAATAGAAATTGTGAGGCAGGTTGATGACCTCGAGGTGGAGGTGTAAGGCGTAGGTGTGTTTTTTTTTAATTTTTATTATTATTTTATTATTATTATTTATTATTTTTTATTTTTTCTCATATCTTTGCTTGTATAGTGTATATCACACATCTTCTGTATCATAATACATACATAAATATGTGTTAACTATAATCACACCTCTCCTGTAACAGTTTGGGGAAGGCCATAACTGGTTCTTGTGTAACTGCCCCAGTACATAAAGGTGTGATTGGGTGAGTTTGGTGTGGAGGATCTTCATTGGTTCACACAGAGCCCATATCTCATCCTGGGCACACAATGGGCACAGGTCCTCTCGTCCAACATTGGTTTATGACCTCAAGGTGGAGGTGTAAGGCGTAGGTGTGTGGTTTTAAAAAAAATAAAATAAATAAAAATAAAATTTTAATCATTTACTGTATCTACTGTATCATAATACATACATAAATAAGTGTTAACTATAATCAAACCTCTTATGCAACAGTTTGGGGAAGGCCATAACTGGTTCTTGTGCAACTGCCCCAGTATATAAAGACACGATTGGGTGAGTTTGGTGTGGAGGAACTTCATTGGTCCACACAGAGCCCATATCTCATCCCCTTTGCGCCTATTTGGATGAACTAGAATGGAAATTGAGTCAGGTCCTCTCGTCTAATATCTGTGTCTGACCTTGCAAATGCTCTTTTAAGACCAAATGGGTAATGAATCCCACAGACGCTCTCTGAAATCCTGTAGAAATCCCTCCCAGGAGAGTGAGAACCGGGGTTGGATATGACGTCCACACTGCTGGGCTCAGAGGAAATGCTTGTCCTTCTTTAATAATTTCATATATATGACATTTTGTCGAGCTTCTGGTAATAACCGGCTTGAGTTGTGGACTTGAGTTGTTACGTTTTCATCTGTGTCTTAAAGTTCAGGCAGGATTTGAGCCTAACGAAGTTGATGGACTGATCATTTATTGGTATTGGTTCTTGCTCTTGTGCTGGTTATGAGATCCCACTGTCTTTTCTGTCAGCATCAACAGGAGTCAGGGCGCTGACCTTTGCCCTCTCTTATGAACAAGGGTCTTCCAGCTACACTGCGGATTATCGATTTTTCTTCTCTTCAGGCTGTTGCTCTCAAAATCTCCAGAGGCCTTTGAAACGGTCCAACCGTCTTAGTACTGATAGAGTTTCAGGTTTCAGACTTCTGAACTTGTTTTCTATAACGCAACGGGGTTCTTGGCATATTATATTATAGTATATCATATTATTTTATTATTATTATTTTAATGCGAAAATTCTTTTGACGCCCAACACTAACACAACTAACTTTAAAACATGCCATGGTGTCAGCAAACCCCCCGTGTCTGGGCTTGTGCTTGTGTGTCAGTGGCCCAGTTCAGGGGCTGGTTATAGAGCATGTGATTCAGAAGGCCCACGTAGTCAGGGGCTCGAATCAGAACCAGAGTGTCAGAGGCCCGTGTTTGGGAGCTCTCGAGTCGGAGCACGTGTGTCAGGGGCCCGGGTCGGGCTGGTTTTAGAGCCCGTGTGTCAGGAAACCTGCATGTTGGGGGCTTAAGTCGAAGCTTGTGTGTCAGGGGTCTGTGTCTGAAAGCTCGTGTGTCGGGGCCCATGTGTTGAAGCGCGTGTCAGGGCTCTGTGTCTGAAATCATGCATATCAGGGCCCATGTGTTGATGTGTGTGTGTCAGTGGTCTGTTTCGGGGGCCCATGTGTCCAGGGGCCTGTGTCTAAAAACTCGCATGTTGGGAGCCTGTATGTTCTGTCCTGTGTCAGGGGTCTGTGTCTAAAAGCTTTTGTTTGGGGCCCATGTGTTGATGTGTGTTTCAGGGATCTGTTTCTGAAAGCTTGTGTGTCGGGGGCCCATGTGTTGAAGTGTGTGTGTCAGTGGTCTGTTTCGGGGGCCCATGTGTCCAGGGGCCTGTGTCTAAAAACTCGCATGTTGGGAGCCTGTATGTTCTGTCCTGTGTCAGGGATCTGTGTCTGAAAGCTTGTGTGTCGGGGGGCCATGTGTTTGTATTTCTTTAGCATTAGAGTTTGTAACTATTTACATGATTTAGATAAATTAATTAAATTAATTAGTTAATTACTGGATTGAGCTGATTCCTATTTATGATTCCTATTTATGTCCTTCTTTTTGTTTTTGGAGTCCTCACTTTGCACTCCGCCCCTGTCTGCAGGATTAACGCCAGGTTTTTTCACTTTGCAAAATGTACATCATATTCTTTTTTTTTTTTTTGTCAGAACATATTGTCCCGGAGTTCTGGGATGCACGCCGAAGCTTTTCTCGTGTTTTTCATGCACATTTACACCAAATTATGTCAAAATGAAACAAGTCATTTCTTTCCAGCCAGTGACTGTAAACCAATTCGATTTAATAAAACGCATCAGCTTGTGCAAGTCAGGCATCATCAAATTCCTCATTAAGAATCATCAGCATGCTCGCGTGTGCTGGCGTTTCATATCCCTCTATTCATTTCAGACCCAGTCGCTGCTGTTTTACTCACTTATGTTCAAAAGACATCAAGGACTGGGACTGCAGCTCAGTAATAATCAGCAGTATCCTACTTTTGTACTTCTGTATTTATTAATTTAAACCGGGATTCGCTCGATTATTATGATACTGGAACTTAATATTATCCCCAATGTGGACGGAGCTGTGAAAAACGCCTTTATTATGGACGTCCCATTGACGCCATATATAAAATGAAGTACCTTGCCATGCATTATGATGATCGTGCACTGCTAGCTTTGTGGGAACAGTTTGGGGAAGGCCAGCATTACTGTGATACAGTGCACAAAGCCAGATCCATAATGGCGTCCGTCAAGCGTCTTTGGGATGAACTAGAACGGAG
>JAFMOD010000306.1:1547264-1565861 GCA_019802435.1 Corydoras maculifer | reverse complement strand
CTCCCTGTTTCTCTTTGTTTCTCTTCATCTCTCTTCGTTTCTCTCTGGTTCTCATTGTTTCTCTCTGGTTTTCATTGTTACTCCCTGTTTCTCCCTGTTTTTCCCCGTTTCTCCCTGTTTTTCCCCGTTTCTCCCTGTTTCTCTTTGTTTCTCTTTGTTTCTCTTCATCTCTCTTCGTTTCTCTCTGGTTCTCATTGTTTCTCTATGGTTTTCTTTGTTACTCCATGTTTCTCCCTATTTCTGTCTGGTTTTCTTTGTTTCTCTCTGGTTCTCATTGTTTCTCTCTGGTTCTCATTGTTTCTCTCTGTTTCTCAGGGTGGACTGAAGAGCAGCAGCCATCAGATCTCTCCATCCGAATTCCTCAGTGAGTTAAAAAGCGGAGCCTCTGATGAGCGACTGTTCACCTGCTTGGATTCCCTTCGAGTCTCGCTGACCAGCAACCCAGTCAGGTACGACACACACACACACACACACACACACTGATGATCCCACACACACTGTTCAATGCATTATCCCGGATCAATTATCTGATCAGTTTAAACTGCCTGGCCAAAAAAAAGAGGTTTGACGAGCTTCCACAATGTCAAAACATTTATTTATTTTCCGAGTTGCCTTTATTTATCCCGAAGATCTTGTATTGCTGATGGATGTATTGAGTTATGGACCCCACTGCACAAAGTCTCAGTGGGGTTCAGGTCTGCATTCTGTGGTGGACGATCCATGTTGTGAGAATAATGTCTCATGTTCCCTGAACCTCTGTCTCACAATTTAAGCTTTGATAAATTCTGACATCTTCTTGGAACCTGTCTGTACCATCTGAGAAGAACAAATCCATTGATGGGGTATATCCTGGTGGTTCAGTAGATTCAGGTCAGCTGACCTCGTCCTTTAGACGTTGCTAACTGAATGATCAACCCCAGGATCAGAGGAACATCCAGGCGCTGACAGTCTTTTTGGCCACTCGGTGTCATGACAGCGTCGCAGTGGTGGGATGACAGCATGCTGGGATGTATTGTTCTGTATTGCAGACGGTCGTGGTGGTGGTGTTGTTGTTTTCCTCGTCTCATTATCGTTTGGTGCTGATCGTAGCGCGCTCCCCTGCTGTTTGCCAACATTTTGAGAAAAGGAATCACAAGGTGTCGTGATTAATTCCGATCTAATTAAAGCTAAACGATTGCAACCCACCTTAACCGAACACTCGGTTTGTAAATGCAAAGAGAGAGGTGGGCGGCTTTGGGCTCCGGAGGCAGAATAAAGATAATCTGCAATAAAAAAAGCTCATTAGTTTCTGTTGGTTCTTCTGGTCTCATGTTCTTTAACTGCAGCTTTTGTCTTGTTTCTTTTCATGTTTTGTCTCCATCATCATCTTCCTTTTGTCTTATAAGTAATGGTGTGTGTATGTCTGTGGATGTGTCTGTGGGTTTGTGTCTGTGGATGTGTGTCTATTTGTGTGTCTGTGGATGTGTGTCTGTTTGTGTGGGTGTGTCTATGTTTGTGTGTCTGGGGGTGTCTGTAGGTGTGTGTCTGTAGGTGTGTGTCTGTGGATGTGTGTCTATGGATGTGTGTCTATGGATGTGTGTCTGTTTGTGTGTATGTTTTTGTGTCTGTGTGAGGGTGTTTGTGTTTTTGTGTCTGTGTGAGGGTGTCTGTGTTTTTGTGTGTCTGTTTGTGGGTGTGTGTGTTTTTGTTTGTGTGTATGTCCGTGTGTTTTTGTCTGTCTGTGTGTGGGTCTGTGTCTGTGTGAGGGTGTTCGTTTGTGGTTGTGTGTGTGTTTGTGTCTGTCGTCACAGTGACTTGGCGGTTAGCATGCCCGCCTTTCAGTACTGGTGATCAGCATGAGGTTCGATTCCCGATCACGGCTGTCATGTTCTCAGGAGAACGTTTCAGGCGCTGGGCACATACACCCAGGACAGGATGCCAATCTATCACTGGGCACACATTCGCACACACACACACACACACACACACACACACACACACTTTATATGGGACAATTTGGAGAACTCAATTGATTTGATCCATGTTTTTGGACTGTGGGAGGTAACCGGAGAACCCGGAGGAAACCCACGCAGACACAGGGAGAACATGCAAACTCCATCCAGATTGGGATTCGAAACGGGAATCCCTAGTGCTGAGAGGAGAACACGCTAAACCACTAAACCCCCGAGCCTCCCAGATTAAGAAGAGAAATCAGCAGTTTATTAATTAAGGACTCGTTTGAGCTCAGTTCAGGGTTTATGGGATGTCATTAATAAGGCAAATGAGAGGCCTCTTCACGTTCTCGTGCTGTGTGTGTTACAGCGCCGGTTCTGTACGGTCCGCTATGAGCAATGATGAAGTAACACAATAACACCGAACTCCAGAACTGTGGACGAGCAACGCGGCTTAATCCATCACACAAATGAGAAACTTCTAAAACCGTGAACTTCTTTAAAAAAGAGGCTTTAAAAGCTGCCTGCCCCCCTTTAACCCAAAGTGCACCAAAGGCAGAACATTTGCACCGAGCGCGAGAGCCCAATCGAAATATAGAAAGATTTCAGCAGCGAGGACATCTTTACTTTGTTGGGAGATGGATTACAACCACTGGGGGGAGTTTGGGGGGGGAATCCCGAGGACTCTATAGACTTTAATCAGCAGACAGGATGGAAATAACGTGGATGAATCAAAAGAATGGGTGGCTTAGTGTTTAGCATGTTCTCCTTTTAGCACTAGGGATTCCTGGTTCGAATCCCCATCTGGGTGGAGTTTCCATGTTCTCCCCGTGTCCCCGTGGGTTTCCTCCGGGTTCTCTGGTTTCCTCCCACAGTCCAAAACATGAATTAGGTCAATTCAATTCTCCAAATTGCCCCATATAGAGTGTGTGTGAGTGATTGTGTGTACAGTGATAGATTGCCGTCCTGTCCTGGGTGTATCTGCCCAGCGCCTGAAACGTTCTCCCCTGGATGGGCATGGGGAACCCCCCCGCGACCCTAATAGAGGATAAAGCAGAAGATAATGGATGGATGAAAATAGATCCCTTTATTGCGACCCTTTATTATTTGCTGTGATTTATTCACCATAATTCACGCCCTCTAAGGCCTTAATACATGTTTCCTGATGCACTGTGCACTTACTGTATTCATGCAACATGTCCTCATGATCTGAGTGGAGTTCCCTGTGTTGGCGTGGGTTTTCTCTGGGTTCTCCGTTATCCTCTCACAGTCCAAACACATGGATCTGAGGTAAATTGGCTGCTCTAAATTGGCCCTACATAGTGTCTCCGTGTGAGTGACCCTAGTATGAGATTAAGCAAGAGAAAATGGATGGATGTAGTACAAGGTGTGAATGCCATCGAGACAGAACAGAGATAAAGACCACTGCTGTATGACGGTCTCTACAGAAGAAGGTGGGCAGAATGGTGAGATTAATAGGTGAGCGGGGAAGCGTGGACGCATATCGAGATCCTTCCTGCCCGCTGATCGCGGCTCATTTCGGAGCCGGCACTCAGAGCCGGTGTGTGCACGGCCGATGAGAGGAGAGCTAATGGAAATCATGATTTTTCATAAATCACGCCAATAAAGAATAATGAAACGATAAACAGTTTAAAGATGATGGAATATCAAGCCAACTGCAACCAAAGCCTTCTTATTAGTAAAGTCTATCCAATTACGTTTGAGCTTCAGAACACATGCAGCACTCTGATCCTGGACTTTAAACGTAATGTTCTGCTGTATTTTGATGACATTTCCTGCAATCTCCTCGTCACTTTTTTTTTTTTTTTTTTTTTTTTTTTTTTTTTTTTTTTTTTTTTTTTTTTTTTTTTTTTTTTTAATTTTTTTTTTTTATTTGTTTAATTAAATTTTTTTTTTTTTTTGTACGTTGGGTTTTCTTGGGGGGAAAACCCAACGTGCGCACCCGTTTAAAAAAAAAAAATAAATAAAAAATTTTATTAACACCCGAGCGAGGTTGCCCTTTGTACATCTCTATGCTTTATGCAGCTGCTTCGTTACGGCAGAGAGAAAAGATCACACCTTTTAATGTTTAACTGGCGTCTGAGGCTTCACAAAGCACCCCGACCGGCATTGACACGAGCCGGCAAATATGTGGAATGCTTTCCTACAAGGCCTTTCTATTATAGCGAAGCCTTCATCTTTAAAACATCTTGCATGGTGGTGTATTGAGCAGCCTTTATAGCCCGCCGCTTACTTTTCATCCAGTCCGCCACTAAAACCAAACCGCATTCGTTTAGTTTCTCAGATGAATAGGACCCCTGCCCTTCGAGCAGTCTTGTTCCCCCACCCCTCCCATCCCGGTTTAATGGCGAATCGGTGTTCCTGGACTCGGTTCCACTGAGTGACACATGCATTATAAACTCTAATCTTACCCATGTCCCAGTTTTGAGTCGGCGGCGGCTGTGACAGCAAATATATAGCATCTCATCAGTGTGTTTAACTGCCTGCTGTCAGAGGTGATGATTTGTTCCATCTGATGGTAAATTTTGTTATCAGACGAGAAACGCATCATAATGTCGGTGGAATCGTAAATTCGTGAGGTGGGGGGGACGGGGACGGGGGAGGGCAATGTGTTTTACACAGAGGAACGAAGACGCGTGTTGTCAACGGTCAATCTCAGAAAGGTAGCGGCTGGAAATGAGCAGAGCTGCATATTTTATAGAGGATGGTCTGCACCATCGTTCCACCGGCTCACTGTAAAAAAAAAAACTACTGTCTTCACCTTTAAAAGAGCGCAATGGATACTTATGAAGGGTTAATAATACATTCATAATACTTATGAATGTGTTTTTTCATCTTACCTCATTATCCATCCATCCATTATCTTCCACTTTATCCTCTACTAGGATTGGGGAGGGGGGGGGTTCCCCATGCCCATCCAGGGGAGAACGTTTCGGCTGATGGGCAGATACACCCAGGACAGGACGCCAATCTATCGCTGGACACACACTCACTCACACAAACACAAAGTCCATCTATATGATTAGTGGAGGAAATGGTTTATGGAGCAAAAAGTGGGCGGGGCCAAACTTCTGACTGGTACTGTACCTCTACCGGCGGCACGGTGGCTTAGTGGTTAGCATGTTGTCCTCTCAGCCCTAGGGATTCCCGGTTCGAATCCCCATCTGGGTGGAGTTTCCATGTTCTCCCCATGTCCACGTGGGTTTCCTCCGGGTTCTCCGGTTTCCTCCCACAGTCCAAAAACATGGATCAAGGTCAATTGAATTCCCAAAATTGCCCCATATAGTGTGTCTGTGTGAGTGAGTGTGTGCTCAGTGATAGATTGGCGCCCTGTTCTGGGTGTATCTGTCCAGCGCCCGAAAGAATCTACCCTGGATGGGCATGGGGACCCCCCCCCCTTCCCGTGACCCAAATAGAGCATAAAGCAGAAGATAATGGATGTACCTCTACCGTACTCCACTAAGCGGTTCTGTACAGCCACCTAAAACTTCGTTCCGCCTCTCCGGTTGTGATTGGTTGATTATTGACCGTGTTGTACGTAACGAGCGCTGAGCCGGGCGGATAGATGACCTTCTCCCCTCGTTTCCTCTCTGTCCTCTGCAGCGCCGGCACGTCGCCCGTCCCGTCCCTCTGGATGGATTATAAATGAGATCAGATCGCTCACCGACGCGAACACAAACAACATGAAGTCTTCATGAAGTGTTTGATTGACTGCTTTCTAAACCTTCATGTCTGAGCCGTGCTCACTCGGGTCTGTTGAGTGTGTGTGTCGGGGGGGGACGGGGGTCTTTAGCGATGCGTTTTTGGAGCTTTAGGGAGGGTGGAGTGCTGTTGAAATGCGATATCTGTCTCCTTGTCATTTGACTGAGGCATTAAGGGTGTAATCCTCTTCACTGTGTCTCATTGATATTCACAGATCCTTCATCTAGAACCCGGAACAAAGAGAACTAATCCGGTTCCTCACTGTTACATTATCACAGGTTACTCACTGGCTTTAAGACGTGTGGGTGTGTGTGTGGGTGTGTGTGTGTGGGTGGCTGGGTGTGTGTGTAGCGTTTTAGTTCATCCAAAATGCAGTAAGATTTAAAATCATGATGGAACAGCAAAGGGCCTTCCCCAAACTGTTTTCAGGGCCACTGCATAATGCATGTGACCATATGCCCTCGAGTTGCCCTGTCATGGCAGACCGTGGACCCTTGAGCTTTAGGGTCCCTGCATATTGACTGAGACCATGATGGGACAGCAAAGGGCCTTCCCCAAACTGTTTCTAGGGTCCCTGCATAATGACTGTGACCATATGCCCTCGAGCCCTTGGGTTGCCATGTCATGGCAGACCATGGACCCTCGAACTTTAGGGTCCCTGCATAATGAATGTGAATATGGGCCCTTGAGCTACAGGGTTGCCGTCCTTGCATAATTACTGTGGCCATGGGACCTTGATGGAACAGCAAAGGGCCTTCCCCAAACTGTTTCCAGGGCCCCTGAATAATGCATGTGACCATGGGCCCTCGAGCCCTTGTGTTGCCATGTCTTGGCAGACCGTGAACCTTAAGCCCTAGGGTTGCCCTTTCATGGCAGACCCTGGACCCTCAAGTCTTAGGGTCCCTGCATAATGATTGTGACCATGGGACCATGATGGAACAACAAAGGGCCTTCCCTAAACTGTTTCCAGGGCCCATGCATCATGCATGAGACCATGGGCCCTTGAGCTCCAGGGTTGCCGTCCCTGCATAATAACTGTGACCATGGGACCATGATGGAACAGCAAAGGGCCTTCCCCAAACTGGATAATGCATGTGACCATTGGCCCTCGAGCCCTAGGGTTGCCATGTCATTATAGACCGTGAACCTCGAGCCCTAGGGTTGCCCTGTCGTGGCAGACCGTGGACCCTTGAGCTCTAGGGTCCCTGCATAATGACTGTGACCATGGGTCCTTGAGCTCCAGGGTTGATGTGTCATGGCAGACCTTGCGTCCTTGACTTTCAGAGGTCTTTTGTAGACTCCATGTCTCCTTTTGTGATGTTTGGTGCCTCTCTTTGTCTTGCGCACTGGTGACACCGCTCCCTCAAATGGACCTCACTCAGACATGGATGTGGACATAGAGAGCCGGCGCTCTGGGTGTGGCCCCCAGGAACTAACATGATCAGATCAGTTCTGTAATCTGAGGTCATGATGGATCTGGACCTTTAATATCAGACATGACTCTCACTTTAGAACAGGGAAGACGTTGCATGTGTGACGTCTCCAAAATTTGCACTCCGTCTCCAGATGAGTCATCGTCTCTGAAAGTCCAGCTCTGTCCGTGGCGGGCAGTCGGGGGGCGCCGTCTAAGTGACTCTTCCTGTGGCTGCGTAGAGCTGGGAGCCTGTCACTCCCTATAGTGCTCACGGTCATTGCAGTTTTTCCCCGGGAGACCATCTGCCCATGTTCTGCCCTCTGGAGGTTCTAGACCCAGAACACTGCCTTTCATGCCCCATCAAACTAACGTTCTCTTTCACCCCACTACTCATTTTTATTCGTTCCCACACGCCGATGGTCTCCAGAGAGAAGGTTGGGGTTGGATGAGAGCGAGAGGAAATACAAATAAATGCTTTTTGGTTTTCTGTCTAAAGCTCGGGATTTTTTTAATGGATTAAAAAATAACTTTAAAAATTATTATTATAATTAAAGTTTTGTCTGATTCAGCTGCTATGGGTTCCGTCACTGGCACTTTGAACCAAAATGTCCACACTGCATCGTCTGCAGGGTGTGGTAGCTCAGTGGTTAGGGTGTTGGGTTATCAATCTGTAGGTTGGGGGTTCAAATCCCAGGTCCACTGAAGGACCAGTGTGGGTCCTTGGGCAAAACCCTTAACCCTCATTGCTCCAGGGATGTTGTGATGAACCCTGTGCTCACCTTGTAAGTCGCAATAAATGACCGAATGTAAATGACCAACTGTCTGCTCAGTCATCGAAATCGTCTGCTGTAATGGAGTGATGCATTAAACACACCCAAGTTTCAAGTTTTGGTGTACTATATAGCCAGAAGTATTGGAACCCCGAAGCATTAATGACACTACCATAAGATTCCTTTGTTCCACCAGATTATTTGGAAGCCAATCCAGCGTGATGGGTACAATTTAAATTACATTTGGACACTTATTGTCCATGTTCTCAGTTCCACGTCCTGTAAAGATGGACTTTGTAGTTCTCCAATTCCAGACTGTAGTCCATCTGTTTGTGTTCTACAGTACATACTGTGTACGTCCCCTTTACTCTGTTCTAATGGTCAGAACCCCAATAGTACCACCACAGAGCAGGGGTTATTTGGTGGGTGCATTAGTCCTATCCCAGCAGTGTCACTGAGTTGGAGAAATGAAACTACAAACCCCCCTCACCACATCAGTGTCACTGCAGAACTGACAATAAACAATCCACCACCCAAATGATACCTGTTCTGTGATGCTCCAGAGAACCAACAGGGGACTAACAAACAACAGAGAATATTTAAGAAAACCATTCCGCTTTATCCTCTTCTAGGGTCACGGGGGGTTCCCCATGCCCATCTAGGGGAGAACGTTTCGGGCGCTGGTCAGATACACCCAGGACAGGACGCCAATCTATCACTGGGCACACACTCACTTTATATGGGGCTATTTGGAGAATTCAATTGACCTTGATCCATGTTTTTGGACTGTGGGAGGAAACCGGAGAACCCGGAGGAAACCCACGTGGACACGGGGAGGACATGGAAATTCCACCCAGATTGGGATTTGAACCGGAAATCCCTAGAGCTAAGAGGAGAACATGCCAACCACTAAGCCACCGTGCTGCCCCTATTACTGAAATGTCTTTTCAAAAATAACGAATAACGTGAAAATTCTCAAATAGTTTACTTTAAATTATTAAATTACCAGGTTACAAGTCAGTTCTTGGTTAAAAAAAATAAAAATAAATAAAAAAACTGCACTGTCTGAACTTTGCATGTAACATGATGCCATCGTGGACAAAAAAAATCCAAAATTTTATGTACTATGCAAACCGGGAATCTCTAGTGCTGAGAGGAGAACATGCCAACCACTAAACCACCGTGCCCTATTTAGGAAAACGTATTAAAAAAAGGTGCATATGGATTCTGATTATTGTGTTTATCATGTTTATATCCCAATGTAACTCTCACGCAAAAGGAGTTTATTAATGGTGCTGACCAACAGAGCACCAACAGAGGACTAACAAACAACAACACAGATGGACTACAGTCTGGAATTGTAGAACTACAAAGTCCATCTGTATGATAAGTGGAGGGAAGAGATGATGGAGCAAGAACTTTTGTCTGGTACTGCATTTTTGATCTAGATGCAAACGTTCTAATGATTAAATTCGAGTTATTTTATTATTATTATCTTCATTATCTCCCGCTTCATCCTCTATTAGGGTCGCGGTGTGGTTCCCCATGCCCATCCAGGGGAGAACGTTTCAGGCGCTGGGCAGATAGACCCAGGACAGGGTGCCAATCCATCGCTGGGCACACACTTACTCACACAGACACACTCTATATGGGGCAATTTTGTAGAATTCAATTGACTTGATCCATGTTTTTGGACTGTGGGAGGAAACCGGAGAACCCGGAAGAAAACCCACGCGGACACGGGGAGAACATGGAAACTCCACCCAGATGGGGATTCGAACCGGGAATCCCTAGTGCTGAGAGGAGAACATGCTAAACACTAAGCCACCGTGCCGCCTCGAGTTATTTTAGTCTCGTTAAGATCTGGATACAGGACGAACCTGCAGCTCTTCTGCATTTTGCTCCGGTGATCGTCTTCTGTTGTCCTGACGTAGTTGAACCTTCTGTTTGTCCCGCTCCGTCCTCCCACCGGATCCTGTTTTGATGTTTTTACATTTGCGTTGATGAATTTTTGTTATTTGTCTTTGGAAATCCTAAAAGAATACGGTGCGCTCACCTCTCACGCTGCGGATCGACACGTATGAGCTGTTCCGTCCTGCCCCTGCTTTCGGTGCGTGGGGTATAATTGCGTTATGTGGATGTGATAAATGACACCGGCGAACATGTGGGGATTGTTTTTGATATTAAACATGACCTTCAGGTTCGGGGCTTTAGATTTGTTATTGTGTCAGAACATTATGGTGCATGTTTGGGTCAAATTCAATATGCATTGCAGGGAGTGGAAGTTCTGCCTCTCGGTGCAGATGCGGGACGGGAATACAAATCCACAGTGTGGACGCTCTGTTCGTTCCACTGCGCTGCTCTGCCTTCACATAATGGGGCTTCGTGCCTTCATTGCGTCCTTTCTCTTTTTTAAAAACATCTTTTCGACTCGCGTTTTCTGTCTGAAGCCGGCTGCTCGGGTCCAAACGAACAAGCCGCAGATTATTGGACGTCCCACAGTAGACGTGTCCAACTCACGTCTGCCGTCCACACCAGGCCCGAGGTACAAATATATTCTGCCTGCCAGCACATAGACTGCATACTGCAATACTACAAGTCCCAGAATGCACTACAGCAACTTACATGCCAAGGCCTGCTGCATCTTTTGTCCACTTAATGGACTCATCTCATTATCTTCCACTTCCCATCCCATCCAATCCCATACTAGGGTCCCTACAATGTTTTGGGCGCTGGGCAGATACACCCAGGACAGTGTGCCAATTCATCACTGGGCACACACTCACTCACTCACACACAATATATAGGGAAAATTATTCTGCAGCATTCTGCTTGGGTTAAAACAAACAAGCCGCAGATTATTGGATGTCCCACAGTAGACGTGTCTGTACTCATGTCTGCCGTCCACACCGGGCCCGAGGTGGCGCGGCATTCAGTCGGATAACTTCTTGATTTACCAAAACGTCTGAGCGGCTTTTAAATGTCACGTTGAAAAGCAAAATAATAAAATAGTGGGAATGCGAGCAGCTGGGACTTCAGGGATTCGGGTGAAAATGAGTGCCAGTCGGTGGTTGTGCTTCAGCTGTAGATGATATTTCAACATTCCCGAGAGTTCGATCAGCTCCCAGCGGCACGGCTTGTAATTTCCATCTGTTAATTGTGATTTCAATGTGATTTGGATGAACCATCCCAGCAGTTTTATTTATATATATATATACATATATATATATATATATATATATATATATATATATATATATATATATATATATATATATATATATATATATATATATATATATATATATATATATATGTATATATATATATATATATATATATATATATATATATATATATATATATATATATATATATATATATATATATATATATATATATATATATATATATATATATATATATATATATGTGTGTGTGTGTGTGTATGTATGTATGCATGTAAATGAAGACATCCAGATTATATAATCGACTTTGTGAACCCGCTTCAGTTCTGACAGCTGCGGGTTCTCGGGCCCCGATCATTACTTTAGTTATATTAACCCCAAACTGGGAAATTGATCTGGGAACTGGACGAGTCCCTTTTCATTGTTTCCCTGAACAAAGGGCAGTGCGTTTACGTGATGAGCTGCTGGATCGGCGTGAGGTTTGGAAGCGGAGGGATTGGGTTCGGCGGTTGGAGGCGGTGGCGGTTAGCGGTGGAGAAACTGATGGATTTGGTTTTGCTTGCTCACGCAGCTAACATAATGCACAGCATCAGGCTCAAGCTGCGATGGTAATTCCTCTGGTGCTGCCTTATTCCGTGCTTGGCTACACTTAAAGGCTTTTTTTTTCTTTTCTCCTTTTTTTTTGCGCAGTGTTCCGAAAAGCACAAAGGAGCAGCTAGTGTTTTGTATGTATCGTATGTCTGGGCCTTGTTGCCTGATTGCATGTTGTTCCGCTGATCGTGATTGTTCTCCTCGGTTCTATGTACGACCTGCTCGGCTCTCTTGCTGCTAAAAACAGGTCTGAGGTTTGTGTTTTTAATGTTAAAGAAATCTGTACACATTCAGAGGGAGTGTGCACTCTACATGTAATACACAACAGGAACAAAGTCCACTCTGGGCTTAAGTCTTGAAACGCTGCGTTTGAGCGTCCTGGGTCCGCGTGGAGGCCCACAAATATCGAGGTGTACTGCATTCCTATTGTTCTTTTGTTTGTTGGACGGCTGACAGCGCCCCCTGGTTTCGTGTGACGGGCAGCAAATATCATGGCATACCTCGTTCCATCTGTTCTTTCATTTGATAAAGGGTGGCATGCCTGACAGCGCCCCCTGGATCCACATGATGACATGCAAGTATTGCAGTGTACCACATTCCACCCATTCTCACATTTAGAGGTGGATGGCACGTTTAACAGCGCCCCCTGGATCCACATAATGACTAGCTAGTATATCAGTGTACCACGTTACACCCATTCTTTCCTTTAGTGGTGGGTGACGGCGCCCCCTGGATCCACATGATGACACGCAAGTATTGCAATGTACCACGTTCCACCCATTCTCACATTGTGGACAGCATGTTTAACAACGCCCCCTGGATCCAAGTGGTGTATTGCAGTGTACCACATTCCAACTATTTTGGGCACTGGGCAGATACACTCAGGACAGGACGCCAATCTATCGCTGAGCACACACTCACTCACTCACTCACTCACACACACACACTTTATATGGGGCAATTTGGAGAACTCAGTTGACTTAATCCATGTTTTTGGACTGTGGGAGGAAACCGGAGAACCCGAAGGAAACCCACACGGACATGGAACATGGAGAAACTCCACCCAGATTGGCATTCGAACCGGGAATCCCTAGTGCTGAGAGGAGAACATGCTAATCACTAAGCCACTGTGCCGCCCTCTCCTGATTCTCATTTTGAAACATCTCTAAAGATAATGGAGAGCCATATGGTTCTGGGCCTTCTGAGAAGTTGTGGGCCAGATAGCATGGAAGCGATATTGATTTCACTTCATTACAGTGCTGCATCATTGAGTGGCTCCTGACCTTTTCTCAAAAGCCTGGCCAAGTCCAAAACAAGCTTTTTACATCAGAGGCTGTTGCTTTCCTGCTGTTTTCCTTTTTTTCCCTCCCTCTTTAATCTTTGTACTCTTTAACGTCTTGACTGTGGATACACTTTATGCATATCATCATCATCATCGTCATCATCATCATCAGCCTTAGATGGATATTGACATTCCACCCCATTTCTTTGTCACTTGCGTAATGCAGTTATCAAATATGTGCCGCCTTTCGGTGGATTTCCTTAATGTTCTCATAAATGTAAGAGTATCCAAGGTATCATCAGATAATGACTGGAATGGGAACTCTCAGCCTCTTTACCCTCCAGAACCTCAACTCCCAAACCGTTCCATCACCGAACAGCTTCATAAAATGATAGAACAATTGATTTAATGTAAAAAAAATAATGTATGGGATCTAGGGCTGGGCGGCTCGCTGGCTTAGTGGTTGGCATGTTCTCCTCTCAGCGCTAGGGATTCCCGGTTCAAATCGAGTTTCCATGTTCTCCCCGTGTCCGCGTGGGTTTTCTCTGGGTTCTACGGTTTCCTCCCACAGTCCAAAAACATGAATTAAGTCAACTGAATTCTTTAAATTGCCCCATACAGAGTGTGTGTGTGTGTGTGTGTGTGTGTGTGTGTGTGTGTGTGTGTGTGTGTGTGTGTGCTCAGTGATAGATTGGTGTCCTGTCCTGGGTGTATCTGCCCAGCACCCGAAGCTTTCTCCCCTGTATGGGCATGGGGAAGCCCCTGCGACCCTAGTAGAGTTTCAAGTGGAAGATAATGGATGGATAGATGGATGGATCTAGGGCTGGGGCAACGCATGGACTATGTCAACGTTTACAAAAATTTGCATAACTTGCGTCTATGTTGTAACAAAATGGCAACCCCCAAACCATTCACCAAACAGATGGATTTATCTGTAGTGCAAGTGGCAAAGTGTGGATGCACTTCACACCCAAACACAACAGGGTGGCGCTCTGTCAGATTTACAAAGTGGAGATGGCTTTTCACAACAGTACAACAGCTACACACCGGGATGTCTGAGCAGCAAAACGGCAACGTAGCTTTGGTTTACCTTTTTTTTTTCTCATCTTTTATTATTTTAAGACTTTTAACACTTTTAACGTTTTTCGTTATAAGACGTGCATTACTGTTTCTTCATCGTCCATGTAGATAACATCTAAAGCAGCTTTTCCTATTACCGCTCACGTACCATGTTTTAATATCGCACTCAGATCAGATGAATTTTCACGCTTGTATATACTCAATAAAAATATGTAGTCAACATGTATATTCCATAACATGTCAGATTTTTTGGCCACGATATTTGTGGCATCATGTGATGCGTGTCTCAAAGTTCAGACAGTGCTTTTCTTTTTTTTAAAAAAAATTTTTAAACCAAGAACTGACTCGTTACCTCGTTTTATAATTTATTTATTTATATATTTAGTTTTAAGTATTTGTGGAAAAAAAAGGTGAATTTTCACATCTTCTCACATTTTTGTCCACAATGTTTGTGGCGTCATGTCACGCGTGTCTCAAAGTTTAGTCAGTGCAGTTTTTTAAACCAGGAACTGACTCGTTACCTCGTTTTATAATTTAAAGTAAAGTATTTGTGAAAAAATTTTCACATGATTTTTCACATCTTCCCACATTTTCACATTTTTGTCCATGATGTTTGTGGCATCATGTCATACGTGTCTCAAAGTTCAGTCAGTGCAAATTTTTTTTTTTTTTTAAATTTTTTAACCAAGAACCGACTCGATACCTGGTGATTTAATAATTTAATTTCATTTTAAAGCCTTATTTTAAAATATTCCACCATCATTCTAATATGCTTTTTATTATACTTGTATTATTGAATCTCTTGTGGCTGAGATTTGATGTTTAAAAAGCTGTTAAAGCATTTTTGTGTTTCAGTAGAACCCTCAAGAGCACTGTGTTGAATTAGAGACCATATTTCAACATTAAAGGTTTTTATTATTTATTATTTTGGAAAGTTATTTTAATTCCAAACACAATCACATTAGTAATAGTTCTAAGATTATTCGGCTAATTGAAAAATAAAATAAATAAATAATCATTAGATTAGTCGATAGAAAATTAATCGTTAGGTGCCTCCCTAATTTATTCATTCATTCATTCATTATCTCCCGCTTATCCTCTATCAGGGTCGCGGTGGGGTTCCCTATGCCCATCCAGGGGAGAACGTCTCGGGCGCTGGGCAGATACACCCAGGACAGGGCGCCAATCCATCGCTGGGCACACACTCACTCACACAGACACACTCTATATGGGGCAATTTGGAGATTTCAATTAATTTGATCCATGTTTTTGGACTGTGGGAGGAAACCGGAGAACCCGGAGGAAACCCACGCAGACACGGGGAGAACATGGAAACTCCACCCAGATGGGGATTCGAACCGGGAATCCCTAGCGCTGAGAGGCGAATGTGCTAACCACTAAGCCACCGTGCCGCTCTCCCTAATTTAATCATAATTAATCTTATTGAATCGTATCGTTGGCAATTCTTAAGTATCGAAAACAATCTAATCGTTAGTTTAAAGAATCGATTTATATTGAATCATCATGAAAAGCTCTGAATTTGACCCCTGGTTCTCACCTGATCCGCATGACCCCGGACCCTAATAACTGCCCCAGATGTCTCAGCTCTAAATTAATGACTGAATTGCATTTCTAATTTCATTTTTAATTCCTTGTCTGTTTTCTGTTCCTCCATCCAAATACCTTTTCGATTTTGCCCAGTTAGACATGACCGAAATGGCGTTTCCTTTGTCTGCTAGGGTTTCGAACCACAACGAACAAAAAAAAAAAAAAATCATTTTGGCAATTTCAGACGGCAGTTAACCACAGAGAGCCCAGAGGACGACAGGCCGCCGTGGGCTGTTTGTGTGTGTGTGTTTTTTCTTTTCCCCGCTGCATTGTGCCAAATAACACATCCTGAAAATAGTTTTATCGAGCACACAGTGCGACTCGATTGATTGTTTTATTCACGCCTAATAATCGGAACTGCATCCTGAGTCGAAGCTATTAAAAAAATATAAAGCGCAATTTGCCGATTCGCCTCCTTATTTTCTAGCGACGCCGTAATGATGTATTGAGTTTCCGACGTCTTGGAACTTGACATGACACATTCTTTTGTAGATGAGAGAATTGGAGAGAACAAACAGGGGGGACAATAAGCTGATTTTGTTATGGGGCTTGTTTTACTTTATAGCAGGCTGTTAGATTTGGTAAAAATCTCCCTGCTGGGTAAAAAGATGCAACGTGTTTCATTATTACCTTTGTCAGCTTCCTTCTTTTGCTCTTAGTTGAAGTTAGAATAAATCAGAGAAGCGGATGAAGCAAACTTTCAGTTGTACTTCCACCACACATTGATTTCCTTATGCCATTTATAATCCCATTTCCTTTAGGGGGCGCCATTGCAGCTCTTTATTCTTTACCCATCCTTCCATTATCTTCTGCTTTATCATCTACTAGGGTCGTGGGGGAGGGGGTTCCCCATGCCCATCCAGGGGAGAACGTTTCGGCCGTGGGACAGGGCGCCAATCCATCGCTGGGCACACACTTACTCACACATACACACTCTATATGGGACAATTTGGAGAACTCAATTGACCCTGATCCATGTTTTTGGACTGTGGGAGGAAACCAGAGAACCCGGAGGAAACCCACGTTGACACGGGGAGAACATGGAAACTTCACCCAGATTGGGATTCGAACCGGGAATCCCTAGTGCTGAGAGGAGAACATGCCAGTCTCCTCCCACAGTCCAAAAACATGGATCATGGTCAATTAAATCTTTAAAATTGCCCCATATAGAGTGTGTTTGAGTGTGTGTCTGTCTGAGTGAGTTGTGTGCCCAACGATGGATTGGTGTCCTGTCTTGGGTGTATCTGGCCAGCACCTGAAACGTTCTCTCCTGCATGGGCATGGGGGACACCCCCCCCCCCCCCCCATCTTACGACCCTAGAGGATAAAGCGGAAGATAAAGGATGGACAGTTCAATGTGTAAATTATTTTTTCTAGTCCATTATCTTCCGCTTTATCCTCTACTAGGGTCGGTGCCCATGTCCATGCAGGGGAGAATGTTTCGGGCGCTGGACACACACTTACTCACTCACACTCTATATGGGGCAATTTGGAGAATTCAATTGACCCTGATCCATGTTTTAAGACTGTGGGAGGAAACTGGAGAACCCGGAGGAAACCCACGCGGACACGGGGAGAACATGGAAACTCCACCCAGATTGGGATTCGAAACGGGAATCCCTTGCGTTGAGAGGAGAACATGCCAAACCACTAATCCACCGTGCCGCCCTGTGTAAATACTGTAGTCAAAATATCTCGCATTATCACTTTAGACAGAGACCTGGTCGACGTTGCAGCACTGCGGGGGCTCAGCCATGGATCTCATCTGCGGGTCTCACTTTTGCATCCACTTGTTTTTTCCGCCCTCTCTCTTTTTTATTTATTTTCATTTCGTTCCCGGCGCTCGCTCTTCGTTCGTCAGACCGAGCGCCGGGAGGCCCGGAGTGGCTGGTCTCACCGTCCCACAAACCTCCACCCAGCCCGGGGCCGCCCAATTCCCGGCGTTATCATCACCGGCACCACGAGAGCCGCCTGTGGGGTCCGCGGTTATAAATCATGCAGAGATGTGTATAAATATATTCCGACGTCCCTTTCTGGGTTGGTGAGTCACCTCCGCGTGGAGGCTCCCAGGCCGCTCCGATATCCAGGCTACGGGGAGGGGAAAATAGGGCGAGACAGGCGAGTCGCACCCGGGGCAACCACGGGACGTCGAGAGCTAATATTTTATTTCGGTCTCGGCCCGGCTGCCACACGGCGCCGCGTTAATGTGGCTAACGCAACCTTGGGAAAGCTTCACCAGAGGGAGACGGCGAGTCGAGCAACCTTAGCTGCGAAAGTTGGCCAGATAAGGCGGCTCGTTTTTCTCTTTGATTTATGACTGTTTTTGTTTCCCGGGAACGAAATGATGAATCTGTTTTTCCGCCGCTCTTAACGCCCGGCTACGAGGGCCGGGGAGCCGGCACCGTTCTCCTGGTGGCGGCTCTAATGAGTGAACGATGGGGCACATGCTGTTCATGTTTTAAAACACCCCTCCACCCCCCCCCCGTGTGTCTGACGCATTTTCCCTTAATGAGCATAAATTAGGTCCAATGTCTTTAATATTTAAAGCTCGTGTGTGGAAGCCGCCGTCTATAGCTGCAGGTGGAAGGTTCGAGGAGGGTCAGCGTGCATGTTTTAACCTTGGCGCCGCCATTCGGGAGATAATGTTGGGATTAATGGGCAACGGTTGATGCAGTCACTTGCCGCGTTGCCGTCGTGGATGTGGTGATGCAGCGTATATGTAGATACAGATAAGAAAAGGAAAAAAAAAAAAAGCACGGATCGTTTGCAGAAAGTGGGCCAGAAGGAGGCCGGTATTGAGATGAATTAGGGGGTGTAATGAATAGAGAAAGTGGCTGGTCATTAAGGCTGGAGGAGGCTGCTGAAAGCCGCTAATGAAAGCTGGAGCTGCTTCCCTGGGCCAAATAGACAAGAGTTCAAAGCACCAGCATTTTCATTAAAAGCACTTTTCCTTTATTTCTTTATTTTGCCGCTCGTGTTCTCGCTGGAACCGCACACTGACGACTGGCTG
>JAFMOD010000306.1:1517471-1528758 GCA_019802435.1 Corydoras maculifer | reverse complement strand
CTGGGCAGATACACCCAGGACAGGACGCCAATCTATCACTGGGCACACACTCACTCAGACATGCACACTTTATATGGGGCAATTTGGAGAACTCAATTGCCCTTGATTCATGTTTTTTGAACTGTGGGTGGAAACTGGAGAACCCGGAGGAAACCCACGCAGACACGGGGAGAACATGGAAACTCCACCCAGATTGGTATTCGAACCGGGAATCCCTAACGCTGAGAGGAGAACATGCTAAACCACTAAGCCATCGTGCCACCCCAGGTTTAAATTTCTGCTAACTAGTGTCTGTTTGGGGGTGGAGGTGTAGATTCCATGTTCTCCTCGTGTCTGCGTGGGTTTCCTCCAGGTTCTCCGGTTCCCTCCCACAGTCCAAAAACATGGATCAAGGTCAATTGAATTCTCCAAATTGCCCCATATAGAGTGTGTGTGTGAGTGAGTCTGTGTCCGGTGATAGATTGGTGTCCTGTCCAGGGTGACCCTAATAGAGGACATTAATAATCCCTAATAGGACCCGCGACCCTAATAGAGAATAAAGCGGCAGATCATGGATGGATGGTGTCTGTAGAAGCGAGTGAACATGTGCCCTGCGATGGACTGGTGCTCTGTCCTGGGTGTATCTGCCCTACCAAACATTCTCTCCTGGATGTTTAAGGGGGGGAGCACCCTCTTCTGCACGACTCTAGTATCGTATTAATCTCAAAGATGCTGAAATGGGATTAGTTAAAGTAACCATTACTTTCCATCCGTCTGTAAATCCTTAAATAATCACACTAAAAACTATCACTCGTCCCGATGTTCTTATGAGAACGTGAGTCAGACTGTCTGATCTCAGCTTCCCGCTGACTTCACACGTTCGGAACGGCCGCAAACCGAGCTCTGGAGGACGGCGGCGTCTCTTTCCTGCGTCTCAGAACTCAGAAGGGGGTTCCCGGGCACAGCTGCCGGAGCAGTCCAAAGGGGCGTTTAATGATTCGGCTACCCGTATCGCAGCAGACCGACCGACGGAAGTGGATCCCTCACGAGCCTCTTAATGTGCCCGAGACGCCACCCCCCCCCCCCTCCCAAAATCCAGTTCTCTGCCTTTTCACTAAATGCAGAACTCAGCATCTGCCTGCGAGCCTTTGAAAGGAATTGATTGGCTGGACAGAGTTGATAGTAAACACAGTGCCCCCCGGTGATGAGGAGGTTCATGTTGAGGCTGGAACGATCGCACCGTGATCGCCTCGTGCCCCCGGCGCCGCCCCGGTCATTATTCTTCCTTATCCCCTCACGACTAACAGCACGGCGCGGCTCGCGGTAAACTCCCGCCGTGTTTTTGTTAAATTAGATTAGCGATCTTTAGCTGGATTTATTAACGCCTTATTTATTCTAATTGATATATTCATCAGTGTCTGGCAGAAAATACCTCGCCATTGATTACATTAGTATGCTCCATTAATTTGGGTGCCCTGTTTTTATATTAAAATAAAAGGAGGGGGGGGGCAGGAGGACTTCATTAAAATGATACGCTCTCGCCGAAAGGGGCAGAATGCTGAAGCGGCGCTGTTCGTAGAACGTGTACGACATTCTTCGATGTGATCAGGTAGATCACACTCACACAGACACACTCTATATGGGGCAATTTGGAGAATTCAACTGACCTTGATCCATGTTTTTGGACTGTGGAAGGAAACTGGAGGAAACCCATGTGGACACGGGGAGAACATGGAAACTCCACCCAGATTGGGATTCAAACCAGGAATCCCTAGCCCTGAGAGGAGAACATGCCAACCACTAAGCCACCTCCATCCATTATCTTCCACTTTATTCTCTACTAGGGTCACGGTATTCGAACCGGGAACCCCTAGTGCTGAGAGAAGAACATGCTAAACCACTATGCCACTGTGCCGCCCATTTTAAATCCATCCATCCATTATCTTCCACTTTATTCTCTACTAGGGTTGCGGGGGGGAGGGGGTTCTCCATGCCCATCCAGGGAAGAACGTTTTGGGCGCGGGGCAGATACACCCAGGACAGGACGCCAATCTATCACTGGACACACACTCACTCACACACAATTTGGAGAATTCAATTGACCTTGATCCATGTTTTTGGACTGTGGAAGGAAACCGGAGAACCCGGAGGAAACCCACGCAGACACGGGGAGAACATGGAAACTCCACCCAGATTGGGATTCAAACCAGGAATCCCTAGCCCTGAGAGGAGAACATGCCAACCACTAAGCCACCTCCATCCATTATCTTCCACTTTATTCTCTACTAGGGTCACGGGGGGGGGTTCTCCATGCCCATCAGGGGAGAACGTTTTGGGCTCTGAGCAGATAGACCCAGGACAGGACGTCAATCTATCACTGGGCAAACACTCCCTCACACAGACACACTCTATATGGGGCAATTTGGAGAATTCAATTGACTTGATCCATGTTTTTGGACTGTGGGAGGAAACCGGAGAACCCGGAAAAAGCTTGTGATTGATTGCATTAGTATTCTCTATCAATTTGGGTGCCCTATTTTTTTATTTATATATATATATATATATATATATATATATATATATATATATATATATATAAATAAAGGAGGGCAGAAGGACTTGAATAATATGATACGCTCTCGTTGAGAGGTGCAGAACGTTGATGCGGCGCGGTTGGTAGAACGTGTACGACATTCCTCGGCGTGATCAGGTGGATGGGCTCGTTTACCCACGGGCCCGCTGCCATTCCAGACTCCTCCTGTCACCCGGCGGCATCCTGGGAATCATTCCACGCTCGGCTTCTGCCAGCCAGGTGTTCCCGCCCAGCTGGCACGGGGCATCAGCCGAGTCGAACGCAGGAAGGTGCTTAAAGACATTACCGAACACGAGCGTGCCTACACAGCTCAATCTGCGCCGCGCCTCCGAGGCTGCGTTCGTACACGGGTACCAATGAGAAGTTCGAACAAACAGCTGTTTAAACGCAACGCAACACACGCCATTAATCGCCGGGATTACGAGGCACTTAAAAAACCTTATTAAACTCCTCTTGTTTTAGAACAAGAGTGTTACCTTCAGATATAAATATCATAAACACAATAATTGGCATCCATATGCACCTTATTTACATATTTTTTTTTATTTTAATTGTTTTCCTAGATATTCTCGGTTTGTTAGTCCCCTGTTAGTTCTCTGTTCTCTGTACACTGATGTAGTCCATATTTTTCTCTGTATCAAGGAAAATGGACACGCCCCCTTCTTGCTCCGTTCTCTGTTTTCTCCACTCATCATATAGATGGACTTTGTAGTTTTATAATTCCAGACTGTAGTCCATCTGTGTTCTGGTGTTTGATAGTCCCCTGTTGGTTCTCTGTTCTCTGTTGGTCAGGAGCATCACAGAACAGGTATCATTTGGGTGGTGGATTGTTTATTGTCAGTTCTGCAGTGACACTGATGTGGTGAGGGGGGGTTTGTAGTTTCATTTCTCCACCTCAGTGACACTGCTGGGATAGGACTAATGCACCCACCAGATACTCCCTGCTCTGTGGTGGTACTATTGGGGTTCTGACCAATAGAAAAGAGTAAAGGGGACGTACACAGTATGTACTGTAGAACACAAACAGATGGACTACAGTCTGGAATTGGAGAACTACAAAGTCCATCTTTACAGAAAGTGGAACTGAGAACATTGATGGTATTACTGTTGCTCTGGGGTGGTTCTATTGGGGTTCTGACCATTAGAGATCAGAGTAACACAGTATATTCTGTAGAACACAAACTGTAGTTCCAAAATTCCAGACTGTAGTCCATCTAAGTCTTTACATGAAGTGGAACTGAGAACATGGATGGAACCACCTACTACTGCTCTGTGGTGGTACTATTGGGGTTCTGACCATTAGAACAGAGTAAAGGGGACGTACACAGTATGTACTGTAGAACACAAACAGATGGACTACAGTCTGGAATTGGAGAACTACAAAGTCCATCTTTACAGGACGTGGAACAGAGAACAATAAGTGGAGCACACAGGGGGTGTGTCCAAACGTTTGGCTGTACAGGTTATTGTATTATTGCATTATTTGCTCGTTCAGAGGACGGCGTTCTGATGCTGCTCTTGTTTTTGTCTCTTCTCAGTATGGACTGGATCGGATCCTCGGGGAGGAGAAGAGCTTGGCTCTGCTGGCTCAGGCGATGGACCCTCGTCAGCCCGCCATGATGACGGACGTCGTGAAGCTGCTGTCTGCCATCTGCATTGTGGGAGAGGAGAACACGTACGGCCTTTAATCACACATGCTGCTCGGTTCTGAAAATGCTGAAATCTCAATTTAAATATTTAAATTCTAGATTATGGACCTCAGATAAGGTGTGGCACGGGGGCTTAGTGGTTTAGCATGTTCTCCTCTGAGCGCTAGTAATTCCCGGTTCAAATCCCAATTTGGGTGGAGTTTCCATGTTCTCCCCGTGTCCACGTGGGTTTCCTCCGGGTTCTCTGGTTTCCTCCCACAGTCCAAAAACATGGATCATGGTCAATTGAGTTCTCCAAATTGCCCCATATAGAGTGTGTATACCTGTGTGAGTGTGTGCCCAGTGATAGATTGGCGCTCTGTCCTGGGTGTATCTAGCCAGCACCCGAACCCCCCCCCCTGCATTTCTGCATCTAAGCAGATTAGAACAGCCAATTTAGAGCAGCCAATTCACCTTTAATCCATGTTTTTGGACTGTGGGTGGAAAGTGGAGAACCCGGACAAAACCCACACGGACACAGAGACACCCAGTATGGGTGCCAATCTATTGCTTGACACACACTCACTCACACAGATACACACACACTCTATATGGGGCAATTTGGAGAATTCAATTGACCTTGATTCATGTTTTTGGACTGTGGGAGGAAACCGGAAAACCCGGAGGAAACCCACGTGGACACGGGGAGAACATGGAAACTCCACCCAGATTGGGATTCGAACCGGGAATCCCTAGCGCTGAGAGGAGAACATGCTAAACCACTAAGCCGCAGTGCCCCCTCAGTGAGAACAAAAGAAAACAGCTCCTGTTCTCTGTGGTTGATACATAATGCAGGAGGTGTGAGATTCAGAGATGCTGGAGGTTCAAAGCCCGGCCCACACCTGAAGATCTCACACTGAAGCTGTGAAAAAAAAGCCAAGCTGTGAATACGGTGCGATGAGGAGAACAAACCCAATGTGGATGTAAAGTCATGTGATGCGTGATGTCGTTACGTCTGGTCCTGACTCTCCTGGTTGTCGTTGTTGTTGATGTGTGTAGTTTGGAGAAGGTGCTGGAAGCCATCACTGGCGCTGGGGAGAGGATGGAGACCAGTCGCTTCTGCCCCATCGTACAGGGTCTGACTGACCGCTCCGTCCAGCTCCAGGTAAACCCCCTTCAAAACCTCCACTCACTGACCGGTTCACTCCTCCATTCAAACATTTCCTCCTGTTTTTTCTTCTCCATCATTTTTCCGGTAGGCACTGTAGCTTAGTGGTTAGCATGTTCTCCTCTCAGCACTAGGGATTCCCGGTTCGAATCCCAATCTGGGTGGAGTTTCCATGTTCTCCCTGTATATGAATGGGTTTCCTCCGGGTTTTCCGGTTTCCTCCCACAGTCCAAAAACATCGATCAAGGTCAATTGAGTTCTCCAAATTGCCCCATATTGAGTGTGTAAGTGAGTGAGTGTGTGCCCAGTGATAGATTGGCGTCCTGGGTGTATCTGCCCGAAACGCTCTCCCCTAGATGGGCATGGGGACCCCCCCCCCCCCGCGCAATTGTCCTGGGTGTATCTGCCCAGTGCCCGAAACGTTCTCCCCTGGATGGGCATGGGGAACCCCTCCCCCTGCGACCCTTATAGAGATTAAAGTGAAAGAAAATAGATGGCTGAACTTAAAAATGCCGGGACGGTGGCTCAGTGTTTAGCATGTTCTCCTCTCAGCACTAGGGATTCCCGGATCGAATTTTCATCTGGGGGAGTTTCCTTCTTCTCCCCGTGTCCGCGTGGGTTTCCTCCTGGTTGTCCGGTTTTCCCCCACAGTCCAAAAACATGGATCAAGGTCAATTGAATTCTCCAAATTGCACCATATAGAGTTTGTTTGTGTGAGTGAGTGTGTGTCCAGTGATAGATTGGCGTCCTGTCCTGGGTGTATCTGCCCAGCGCCAAGACGTTCTCCCCTGGATGGGCATGGGGAACCCCCCCCCCCTTTGACCCTACTATGAAAATAATCTGTGTGCAGGGTGTGAGACAGTAATGAGCATCAGTGACCGCAGACAGAACCAGAGAGAACGACTGAATGTGAATCTCTGACAGACTGAGACGCCGACCAGAAGCTGAGCTCTACAAATAGCTGCGATCGTTTCAGCAAACGGGAAACTAAGCCGAAAAATTAATTTGCAAAATCCTCCGGGATGCGGAACGTTAGCGTTCTGCAAACGCGAGTCGCGGTGCTTAGCCAGGTCCTCCGTGAAGATCCGCCATATGTTGTGGCTGCGTTTTCCCACAGGGGGCTCCTCGCTTTAATCAGCCCCCCAGACAACAGCGACTCAGAAACAGCCGTGTGAATGTCAGCTCCCGAGCCGTCTTTAAAACCCCCGAACCCGGCGCCCCCTTCAGGTGGAGACGTCTTTAAGTTGGCGGGGGGGGGATTTGACGTCGCCGAAATGTCACGTAGAACGAAAAAAAAAAGCCGGGAGTGCCGCGTTTACTGCGGCGGAACACTGCGGCGCCATCAGATTAACGAGTTTGCACACAGACGTTAATTTTACATCACGGATGTTTACCTCCTCCATGTGCAAACGCCGCTCCTGACCATCACACTGCCGGCCAATCAAATGCTTCGCTTTCTATTAACACATCGAGGCCAATTTTGCACTTATTATTTTTCCTCATCCCAAAACCAGCTGGAAATCCAAGGCGGCACGGAACCAGGGAAGGTGCCAGGCTTTCATTTTCATGCCGGGTTCCGTTTTAACGCCGTCAGGAGCTCAGTGCTGTTTACAGAGCGCAGGTTTTCTGTTAATAGTTATTTGTATATAATGAGTAGTAAACCAAAATAGTGGTTGGCATGTTCTCCTCTCAGCACTAGGGATTCCCGGTTCGAATCCCAATCTGGGTGGAGTTTCCATGTTGTCCACGTGGGTTTCCTCCGGGTTCTCTTGTTTCCTCCCATAGTCAAAAAACATGGATCAAGGGCAATTGAATTCTCCAAATTGCCCCATATAGAGTGTGTTTGTGTGTCTGAGTGAGTAAGTGTGTGCCCAGTGATGGATTAGCGTCCTGTCCTGGGTGTATCTGCCCAACGCCTGAAACGTTCTCCCCAGGATGGGCATGGGGAACCCCACTTCGACCCTACTAGAGGATAAAGCGGAAGATAATGGATGGATTGTTTTAAAACGGGCGGCACGGTTGCTTATTGGTTAGCATGTTCTCCTCTCAGCACTAGGGATTCCCGGTTCGAATCCCTATCTGGGTGGAGGTTCCATGTTCTCCCCGTGTCCGTGTGGGTTTCCTCCGGGTTCTCCGGTTTCCTTCCACAGTCCAAAAACATGGATCAAGTCAATTGAATTCTCCAAATTGCCCCATATAGAGTGTGTCTGTGTGAGTGAGTGAGTGTGTGCCCAGTGATGGATTGGCGTCCTGTCCTGGGTGTATCTGCCCAGCGCCTGAAACATTCTCCCCTAGATGGGCATAGGGAACCCCTCCACGACCCTAATATAGGATAAAGTGAAAGAAAATGGACGGTTGGACTTAAAACGGGTGAAACGGTGTCTTAGTTGTTTAACATGTTCTCCTCTCAGCACTAAGGATTCCCAGGTTTGAATCCCAAACTGGATGGATTTTGCATGTTCTCCCCGTGTCCGTGTGGGTTTCCTCCGGGTTCTCCGGTTTCCTCCCACAGTCCAAAAACATGGATCAAGAGCAATTGAATTCTCCATATTGCCCCATATATAGTGTGTGTGTGTGAGTGAGTGTGTGCCCAGCGATAGATTGGCATCCTGTCCTGGGTGTACATGCCCAGCGCCCGAAACATTCTACCCTGGATGGGCATGGGGAACCCCCCCCCCCTTTCCCATAATTTGATAGCAAAAACACACAGACACACCTTTAATCAAGCTGCACGGTGCATGGTTGACGACTCTCTGCAGATTGCTAAACTTGAACCCTTGGAGAACCTTATCTCTGATTCAATTCACAAACTCTTTGTAGAATTTCAGTTGCGAACCCTTCAGTTGCGCAGCTTAGTAATAAACAGACCCACACCACTTATATTTTCAACATTGTGTGTAGCCAAAGTGGTACCAATATTTATTTCGGCTTTGCCGTTTTTTTTTTTTTTTTTTTTTGATGGAAAAAAAACTGTGCTGTAGGTTAAGAGTTTAAAAGCATTTTTGAGGACGGCGGTCGATTTGGTCCTTTTTAAAAGCCCAGAGAATCTGCCTTTGCCTTTTCTGCGTTTGGTCATATGAGGGTCTTTGAGGTAAACACACAGCAGCACGAGGAAAACACAATTATGAGATTTGAACCTCTTAAGGAGGTTAACAGGGCGTAATCTGTCAACGGCTTGAGCCGATGTGGGTTAACGCCTGACTCTTAAGCGTGGACGGCATGCACAGCCATCCATTTGTATGATTGTGTGATCAGCTAATCAAGCAGCGGCGCCAAACATGAAGTCCTGCTGGAATTTACACCAAACATTCAGATTGGAAACGGTGTGGCGTGGTTGTCCTGTTCAAGTAACGTCCATTCCACCATTCAGGAACCTTACGCAATGTTGCAGGGGCGTGGAGTAATGTACTTTGACCCCGACAGTCACGTTGACCCATTCATACAGTACTGTTCAAAACTTTGGACACGCCCTCTTCTTGCTCCGTCCTCTATTTCCTCCACTTATCATATAGATGGACTTTGTAGTTCTATAATTCCAGACTGTAGTCCATCTGTGTTCTGGTGTTTGTTAGTCCCCTGTTGGTTCTCTGTTCTCTGTTGGTCAGGAGCATCACAGAACAGGTATTATTTGGGTGGTGGATTGTTTATTGTAAGATCTGCAGTAACACTGATATGGTTGGGGGGGGGGTTGTAGTTTTTTTTCTTCACCTTATTGACACTGCTGGGATAGGACTAATGCACCCACTAAATAACCCCTGCTCTGTGGTGGTACTATTGGGGTTCTGATTATTAGAACAGAGTAAAGGGGACGTACACAGTATGTACTGTAGAACACAAACAGATGGACTACAGTCTGGAATTGGAGAACTACAGTCCATCTCTACAAGAAGTGGAACTGAGAACATGGATGGTACCTCCTTTGCTCTGTGGTGGTGCTATTGGGGTTCTGACCATTAGTTCAGAGTCAACACAGTATGTACTTTAGAATACAAATAGATGGACTACAGTCTGGAATTGTGGAACTACTAAGTCCATCTTTACATGACCTGAAACTGAGAACATGGATGGAACCACCACTGCTCTGTGGTGGTACTATTGGGGTTCTGACCATTAGAACAGAGTAAAGGGGACGTACACAGTATGTACTGTAGAACAAACAGATGGACTACAGAATAGAATTGGAGAACTACAAAGTCCATCTTTACATGAAGTGGAACGGAGAACATGGACAATAAGTGGAGCAAGAAGGGGGCGTGGCCGAACGTTTGACTGGTACTGAATGTATAATGACAATGGAGGCATGCTGTATATTTAAATGTCCATGTGCGTCTCCATCCCTGTACGTGCGGTGGGGAGGTGGTGGGGAGGTGGTGGGGAGGCGGTGGGGAGGCGGTAGTCTTGTTCCTGAGTGTCTGCATCGCGCCGACTGATTAAAGCCTCAGAGTTTGGGTTTAATTGGTAGCAGAGGGAGGCGAGACGGGCGCCACTCCGCTCTGCCTTCACCGTGGGATCCCGTCGCTCGCATCGTGCACTTCCTGCCCACACGAGCGCGCGTGAAAACGCCGCGCCACTTCTTACAGAGGGGGAATTGTAATCACGACCTAAAATCCTTACTTCCTTTTGATTTCTGTTTAAGATTAATGATGAATGGAATCACAGCAGGTGCACTTTTATCACGCGGACCCGCCACTTCAGTACACTGTAGAACATCCAGCACCCCGCGCGAGGGCCATTAACCGAATATTAAACATTTGCCGGGGCTGTTCCTTCACAATAAGAGCCTTTACCGTCAATAAATACTTAATACGGAGCGTCTGCGGCCGGCTGCCCGCGTGTTTACACGAGTCGACCCGGCTCCGAAAGCCTTCCTCAAAGCGCGGGAACGTAATAAAGTGGGAACGACCCCTTCAAGGCAAACCCATTCATATCCACGAAGGCCGGCGGGCGGGAAGCTGTTTATAATGTTTTATTGATATTGGTGACGGGTAGTTCTCACATCACAGATGCACAGGTTTCAGCCTCGCTGACCTTGTAAATGATTTAGAACGTAATTTTTGGCATCGTTCTAAATCAATGCTCCATTCGGCGCCGCGTCTGCGAAAAAAAACCGTCTGTGAGGGGAGCTTACGTACCAATGGGTTCAGTTTGCACCGGATGATCATCAGAGTCACATGACTGAGGTCTGTAATTGTGGGGCACAGGTTGGATCTGTAGGGTGAGCCGGTGCAGCTGGTGGGGGGGAGGGGGGTCAGTGAGTGGGATCGGGTCATAGACGTTTGAGAATTCATCCATCCATCCATTATCTTCTACTAGGGTCGGGGGGGGGGGGGGGGGTTCCCCATGCCCATCCAGGGGAGAACGTTTAAATACACACCACCGATTGGTGGTGCTGTTACTCAAACCACGTAGAGGCTGAGAGGCATCATGAGTCACTTCTGGGTGATTGTAGAGCAACATGTGGATTTGTGGGACACTTTCTCTCTTATTTCTCAGACTTAATTATTCAGAACGAAGTCTGTTTGTATTAAAGCACTGGTCTGTTTCAGGGTTATTACGGTGGACGTTGTCTCGTCTCCCCGGTGCTCGTGGTTTAACTCTCGCTTCGTTGCCGTCAATGAGTTCAATTTCAGTAAAACACAAGTGGGGGTCATTTAATCATTAGATAGATTAAGGTTCGAGATTTAATTGAAACCTTTTATGTCGTTAATGAATCCAGAAGTGATGCGTAATGATGCGTGACGTTACATCTGTGCTTACACTTCATAACACACAAACTGAGGATGCCGTTAACAACCAGCTGATCGTTTCCCTGTTTATTGTGTTTATGTACATGAGCACACACACAAACACCACTACCAACACTTCAACCACCACCACCAACACCACAACCACCACCAACACTACAGCCACCAACACCAC
>JAFMOD010000306.1:1478152-1502472 GCA_019802435.1 Corydoras maculifer | reverse complement strand
TTGGACTGTGGGAGGAAACCGGAGAACCCGGAGGAAACCCACACGTACACGGGGAGAACATGGAAACTCCACCCAGATTGAGATTGGAACCGGCAATCCCTAACGCTGAGAGGAGAACATGCTAAACACTAAGCCACTGTGCCCACTATAATAGACAATTATTTAAAAACCTCTATTCTGTGTCACCAGTGATCAGCTGATAGGGGCGACTGCGGGCCCCGGTGGCCTTGCTCTGTAGATTAATTATGTAGATATTGATTTTGTGTGAGTGCTGTGAGTTGTGGTTCTCTAGCCATCGGCTTTATCTGGTATCAAGGTCTCGTCACGCTCTTATCGCCGGACCCCGTTTTGTAAATGTGGACTCTGTTGAAGAGGCCTCATCTGTTTTGTTAAATCCGTAATGAAAGCGGTCTTAATACCGAACCGATGCACCGGCGCAGTGCGGTCGCTTTGACCCAGGAGTGCAGCGGAGAAAAAAATGAAGTGTTTAAAGGAGGATTTTCTTTGCTAAATGTTTTAAAGACGATTGTCTTCTTGTCTTTGTTAGACCTCAGTACTTTAAGATAATAGAAGAATGCATATCTCAGATCGTTCTCCACCGGAGTGGAACCGACCCAGACTTCTCCTACCGCAAGCGTCTGGACGTGGACTTCACGCAACTCATAGGTTTGTGTCTATAAGGTTTTCATACGTATAAACTTATTGAATTAATCTATTTTGCCTACTGTACTGACACACAGAGGAATTTGCCCTCCACATTTAACCCATTCATACATTTACATTTAGTCATTTAGCAGATGCTTTTATTCAAAGCGACTTACAAATGAGAACATTACAAGTCAGAACTTATGAAGAAAACCAACTATACTGTAAATATATCAAACCTGATTGTTATTTGATGTTGCCCCTCCCCTTTTTTTTCTACAACAGGTAGAAATTTTTAATACACTGAAACACACACGCGCACACGTCCATCTCCATCCATCCATTATGCTTCTGCTTTATTATCTACTAGGCTGGCGGGAGGGGGAGGGGTTTCCCTCCATGCCCATCTAGGGGAGAGAATGCTTTAGGCAGGCACACCCAGGATGCCAATCCATTGCTGGGCGTGCACACACACACACACACACACACACTCTATATATGGGGCAATTTGGAGAATTCATTTGACCTTGATCCATGTTTTCGGACTGTGGGAGGAAACCGGAGAACCCGGAGGAAACCCATGCAGACAAGGGGCTGAGAGGAGAACATGCTATATATATATATATATAGATAATCGGCACGGTGGCTTAGTGGTTAGCACGTTCGCCTTTCAGCACTAGGGATTCTCGGTTCGAATCCCCATCTGGGTGGAGTTTCCATGTTCTTCCTTCCATGTGTCTGCGTGGGTTTCCTCCGGGTTCTCCGGTTTCTTCCCACAGTCCAAAAACATGGATCAAGTCAATTGAATTCTCAAAAATTGCCCCATATAGAGTGTGTCTGTGTGAGTGAGTGTGTGCCCAGCGATGGATTGGCGCCCTGTCCTGGGTCTATCTGCCCAGCGCCTGAGACGTTCTCCCCTGGATGGGCATGGGGAACCCCACCGCGACCCTAATAGAGGATAAGCGGGAGATAATGAATATATATATATATATATATGTGTGTGTGTATGTATATATGTATGTATAGTGTGTATGTGTATTTATTTATAATATATTTATATGTATATTTGTTTTCTTAAACAGAGGTCTGTGTGGATAAAGCTCGAGCTGATGAGTACGAGCAGAAGGCTTTGGAGTTGGCGCAAAAGGCGAGTGACTTATTTTTCTGTCCTCACTCTGGTCCACTCCGGTCCGCTCATCCAATTCTCTTTCCGTTACTTTATCTAGCTTTCTTCCCTTTGAGCCTCTTCCTGCCTCTTATTGAAGAATGTGCTCTTTGAAGAGTATTCAATAATGCACCATTTAACTCTCCTTAATTAAAGGCGGAGTGTAAGAAATCTTTGGAAAAGCCATTTGTAATTAACAGTATTCGGAGATTAAAAAGGCGGCCGCATTGATTTTCTCGTTCTTTTTTTTTTTTTTTTTTTCTTTTCTCGAGCACACAGCCGGTCAGTGCAGCACGGTCGGGCAGCAGGGTTCCATTCTGCATCAGCAGCTCGCAGACAGAACCTACAGCCTGAACGCCACTCCTCGTCCTTTTCCTGTATTTTTTAATCCAATAGTGCCGCTTGTTTACTTGCGGTTTCTTAGCAAACGGTTTCCTGTAATCGACCAGTCAGCAGTGAATAAAAAAAAAAACATGTTTATGATGAACGCTTCATCCGAGTCAAATGCAGAAAGGCTGTTTATGACATTTTAAAGGAAATGTGTTGAATGATATTAATTCACTGCTGCACTGATTAAGACAGATAATCTACAAGCTTTTTATTTTGTTATTATGCTTAATATCTAATAATTTCATCAGATGGGCAGAACCCAGAGGAAACCCACGCAGACACGGGGAGAACATGGAATGAAACATGGGTTTCAGTCCTTAAATCTGATAGGTCCTGCGTTGACATTATAGACAATAACACACACCTCCGAGCGGTTATACATTCATATCAATTTCTGATATGCTATACATTATTTTAAAGCATGTCGTTTATATATTGTGTTCTGTATAATGGCCACTAGATGGCACTTTTAGATTGTTGGAGAAACTGGTGTCCTCTTACTCAGCGATCTGTGTTTGTTTTATTTTGCATTTCTGACTTATAGCATGTTTTATAGCTTGTTTGTAACTTTTATTCCATAAAGGCACTCGATATTGTTTATTATTGTGAATAAATCACGGGAAAAGCATGTAACCTGACACGCATCAGATCTAACAACACCAACTCTTAATTTGCAGTACATCTAAGTGGCTTTCTAACAAAGCATTTGCGAAATGACAAACTAATGAAAATCAAAGTGTTTTAATCTGAAAAGCAATAGCAAAATAACACCGTTCCAGCTCCATCACACTCCTCACTGTAGGTGTGTATTGTACTGCCGTGACATTAACTCAAATTTCAAAGGCTTTTTGTGAAGGAGCATTAAGTCCAAACCATTAATGTGTCACCGTAATGGGGTTCAGTTCTGTGCCGTTCTCAGAAATGTAAGCGGCAGTCTCGGACTCGTTAAAGTTCAGCTGTTCAAAGTGTTTTTCAAAGAAACCAATCTGATCTTCATTTCAATCTCCAGTTTGATGAAGAGATCATGGGAAGACAGGAGGCCGTGGCCCAGCTGCTGAAGAAGGACGAGAGGATCAGCGAGATGGAGGCGGAGCTCCAAGCTTTTAGATCTCAGGTATCGTCTTTTTTTCGGCTGCGTGATTCCATCATCTGCTATGAAGAAAAGTAATTGGCCTTTAAAGAAACGAGTATGTGAATCTAATAAAGTGACAACATATTATACCAGTCAGAAGTTTGGCCACGCCCCCTTCTTCCACTTATCATATAGATGGATTTTTGTAGTTTTATATTTCCAGACTGTAGTCCATCTGTGTTCTGGTGTTTGTTAGTCTCCTGTTGGTTCTCTGTTGGTCAGGAGCATCACAGAACAGGTATCATTTGGGTGGTGGATTGTTTATTGTCAGTTCTGCAGTGACACTGATGTGGTGAGGGGAGGTTTTGTAGTTTCATTTTTCAACCTCAGTGACACTGCTGGGATAGGCCTAATGCAACCACCAAATAATCCCTGACCATGGTCCTGGTCCTGGCCATTAGAACAAAGTAAAGGGGACATACACAGTATGTACACAGTATGTTTTTAGAGGGGCATCCGAGAGAGGATTTTTTTTTTTGGGGTGGCATCCAAGAGAGGAAGTTTTAGGGGGGCATCCAACGTTGGGGGGGCATCCAAAAGAGGAAGTTTTTTTTTTTTTTTTTTTGTGGGGGGCATCAAAGAGAGTACGTTTTGGAGGGGAGGAGGCGTCCAAGAGATGACGTTGGTAAAGCATCCAAAAAAGGAAGTTTATTGGGGGGGCATCCAAGAGAGGACACTTTGGTTGGTGGGCAAATACTCCCAGGACACAGTGTCAATCCATTACTGGACACACACACAAACAGACTTTATAGGGGCTGCCAATTCACCTTGAATCCATGTTTTTGGTCTGTGGGGGAACCAGAGGAACCGGAGAACCTGGAGAAACATGGGGAGAACATGGAGACTCCACCCAGATGTGGATTACAACCTGGATTCCCAGCTTTAAGAGTCATACCTGCTGCCAGAATGAGAATAATGCACCTCCCAAATAATCCCTGCTCTACCTACCTGGTGGTACTATTGGGGTTCTGACCATTAGAACAGAGTAAAGGGGACGTCCACAGTATGTACTGTAGAACACAAACAGATGGACTACATTCTGCAATTGGAGAACTACAAAGTCCATCTTTACTGGTAGTATAACTGAGAACATGCAAATTAATGGGGTGTGTGTGCAAACTTTTGACTGGTACTGTATATTTTTATCTTGTGTCCACTTGATTTCTATTTAAAGTAACCTGTTGTTGCTGGACGTATAATTGGACAATTTGAACTGTGTTCGAGTGTTCGCTGTAATATTTTTTGCTGTAGATGTTATTTTGTGAAGTTCTGTACTTCTGTAGTGAAGTGGTTTCATTTCGTTTCTGTTGATCCTGATTGACATGACAAATAGGGCATCAGCTGAGCAGTCTGTTTGATGAATTGCTTTTCGGCTCAGTAAGCCGGCAGTCGATAGTGTCGATCAGTTGTTAAATAATGAGGCCCCTGAACAAAGCCCGTTTGGACTCAATGCACTTAAAGTGGCCCGTCTCGTGCCGTCGGGGTCGTTTGAGGTGCCACATGGGCAATGTGGCACGTGGGCCAAGTGTGAGTGGGCGTCTTGGGATAAAGCTTGTATGAGGGTTGTACACTCGCCGGCCACTTTTTTCGATAGACCTCCCTGTTTCTACACCTGTTGTCCATTATATGAGTTTTTATTATATATATATATATATATTATTTTTTATTTTATTTTATTTATTTTATTATTATATTATATGGAGTTTTATATTTTTACTAATTAGGATAAGATAATATTTTTATTTGTCCCACAATGTGGGGAATTCACATTTCTCAGCAGCAGAAGTTACAGTAACTGTGGGAGTTATAGATACATCTAATGTGTCCATTACAAGAAATACTTTAAAGAAAAAATCTTATAGAAATAGAGCTCAGTATATCCATCAATCTTCCACTTTATCTTCTTTTGGGGTCGCGGGTGGTTCCCCATGCCCATCCAGGGGAGAATTTTTCGGGCACTGGGCAGATACACCCAGGACAGGACGCCAATCTATCACTGGGCACACACTCACTCACACAAACACACTCTTTATGGGGCAATTTGGAGAATTCACTTGACCTTGATTCATGTTTTTGGACTGTGGGAGGACACCGGAGAACCCGTAGGAAACCCACACGGACACGGGAAGAACATGGAAACTCCACCCAGATTGGGATTTGAAGGGGGAATTACTAGCGTTGAGAGGAGAACATGCCAACCACTAAGCCGCCGTGCCGCCCAGAGCTCAGTACATACAAAATGAATTAAAATAGAATAAAAAAAACTGTTTAACAGATGTCCATTTGGTTCTGTCCTTTGATGTGAGGACCATCACAACGCAGGAATTATGTCTGATACAGTGGTGTGAGGTCAGTGTCATTCTAAGAATGATCCACCACCTAAATGCTCTTTGCTCTATCAGGGTTCTGTGCATTAGAGACATGATTACAGGGGCTGATGAATTACAGTCTATATCAGTAGAATCTACATATTAATTATATAGACAGGAAGTGAGCTTCACAGGGGCGTGTCTAATAAAGGGGCTGTGAGAACACCATTACTGAAGTGCTGGGATAGGATGCACTTCAGGACAGTTTTCAGTTAGACACCATGAGACATTCTTTTAATTCCGTCCTGTGATTGTTTTGCAGTATGGCGCCCCCCCTGACAACAAGATCACAGTGCACTCTGTCCCAGGCTCGTCATCGTTTCACCCCGTACCCCCTCCTCCACCCCCTATTTTCGGAGTCCCGCCTCCTCCTCCGCCTCCTCCACCACCCATGCCAGGTTGTGCTCAATTGCCCGGAATGCCTCCTCCTTTCGGTGCCCCCCCACCTCCGCCACCAGGCCTGGGAGGCATGAGCTCCCCCTTCATCCCACCTGCGCTGCCTTTCGGACTTCAGCCCAAGAAGGAGTTCAAGCTGGAGACCACCATGAAGCGCCTCAACTGGTCCAAGGTACTAGAACAAACATGGAGGTTCTACCTGTGACATCATTGTTTAAGAGGGTTAGAAGAGCCAATCAAAAAGGTCCAGCAATCTGAAAAAAAAAAAAAATATATATATATATATATATTTATGTATGTATGTATGTATAATATATGTATGTGTGGGTCTGTCTTTATCTCTCGCGCTCTCTTGCTCTCTCGCTCTGTTGATCTCTCGCTCTCTCACTCTCGCTCTTTTGCTCTCTCGCTCTTTTGCTCTCTCGCTCTCTCTCTCTCTCTCGCTCTCTCTCTCACTCTCTCGCGCTCTCTCGCGCTCTCTTGCTCTCTCACTCTCTTGCTCTCTCGCTCTCGCTCTCTCACTCTCTTGCTCTCTCGCTCTCTCGCTCTCTTGCTCTCTCTCTCTCTCTCTCTCTCTCTCTCTCAATTCAATTCGCTTTATTGACCTGACAAATGTTTACATTCGTATTGTCAAAGCGTATTATATACAGATATCAGGAATAAATCAACAAACACAAGTTATGTTAATTTAGTAATAAGGATTATATATCTGTCTAAATAAATAATAATTGTAATGATTATATATTAATATATATATATATATATATATATAGTAATTGAAATATAGTAATTGAAAACAAAACACATGGTGGCTTAGTGGTTAGCACGTTCTCCTCTCAGCGCTAGGGATTCCCGTTCGAACTAGGGTTCGAATCCCAATTTGGGTGGAGTTTCCATGTTCTCCCCATGGGGGTTCTCTGGTTTCCTCCCACAGTCCACGGATCAAGGTCAATTAAGTTCTCCAAATTGCGTGTGTATGTTTGAGCGCCGGACCCCCCCCCCCAAAAAAAAAAAAAAACATTTAAATTAAATAATAATAATAATAATAATAATAATAATAATATTTCAATCTTAACAAAAATATATATATATATATATTATAAATTATTTATTATTTTTAAATCTCTCTCTCTCGCTCTCTCTCTCTCTCTCTCTGCAGTTCTTGCTCTGTCTGCTGGTCTCTTTCTCTCGGTCTCTAATGCTCTGCTGTCTCTTTTTTCTCTTTCTCTCCATATCTCTGCCTGTCTTCCTGTCTCTCTTCTGGTATCTTCTCTGCCTCTTTGTTTTTCCGTCTTTATTTAATCTCTTGCTCCCCTGCCACCCTGCTCTTTTGTCATCTCTCTTGTTTTTAATTTATTTTTATGTTTTTCTTCCCTGATTTTCTGTAGCTCCTGCTCTGACTGTCTCCCTGTCCTCCTCCTAATATTTAACTCTCTCTCTGTCTCTCAGATTTCTCTCTATTTTCTTATTTTTAATGTCATTCTCTCTTTCTCTTTCTGCAGGTCTGACCGTCATTTGTTCTTCTTTATTAATCTGTCTCGCTGTCGTCTCTCTGTCTGTCTGTCTTTCTTTCTGTTGTTGTTTTTGTAATCAGAGATCAGATATCATTTTAAAAAATAGAAATCATAAATAACCCTGGGCAGCACGGTGGCTTAGCGGTTTGCATGTTCTCCTCTCAGCGCTGGGGATTCCCGGTTGGAATCCCCATCTGGGTGGAGTTTCCATGTTCTCCCCGTGTCCGTGTGAGTTTCCTCTGGGTTCGCCGGAGGTTCTCATGGATCAAGGTCAATTGATTTCTCCAAATTGCCCCATAGCGGCACGGTGGTTTAGTGGTTAGCACGTTCGCCTCTCAGCTCTAGGGATTCCCGCTTCGAATCCCAATCTGGGAGTTTCTATGTTCTTCCCGTGTCCGCGTGGGTTTCCTCTGGGTTCTCCGGTTTCCTCCCACAGTCCACAAACATGCCTCAAGGTCAATTGAATTCTCCAAATTGCCCCATATAGAGTGTGTTTGAGTGGGTGATTGTGTGCCCAGTGAAAGATCGCCCCCCCCCTGTCTTGGGTGTATCTACCCAGCGCCCGAAACTTTCTCCCCTGGATAGGCATGGGGTATCCCCCCTCACGACCCTAATAGAGGATAAAGTGGAAGGTAATGGATGGATGGACAAATAAGCCCCCCCTCCAGCTCCTCATCACCTGACCCCGGTCTCTCTCGTCCTCTGTTTCCGCACTCCGTTCGTCCGAACTCCTGGCTTTAATTCACTCCATGCCGTCGTCCCGAATAGCCGGAGCACTTTGGTATTCCGTGTGGGCGTCTCCGTATTAAGTGTCACCGATTCGAACATTAATTCCGTTTTCTCCCGAATGAAACATGGAGGCCTGTTGCATTTACAACAAAATGCTTTCCTAATAGTTTGAAAGTCATTTCTCTGCACACCGAATCCCAGCGGTAATTTAATCATGCTTCTGTGTGTCTAAGGTGAAAATTATTTGCTGTTTCTCTCAGAATCATTTGCCGTCTCACTCTCCCTCCTCACCCCTGCTTCGCCGCTCGGTTTAAAATAGCACAGGGTGCAGTGTTATTTTAATGAGGGCTTTTTTGATGTGTAACTCTATTTTATTTTATTTTATTTCTTGCCCCAAGCTCCTCATCCTGTTTTTTTTTTTTTTTTTTTTTTCCTGATCCGGCACATCGAGCTGTCTGCTTTCTTTATTCCATCTTGTCAGCTGGTTCTCATGTCTGCAGCTAAGTAATGATGAAGTACTCTTGTTTGTATTTATAGCTTTTGACATGGATGCTTATTTTTAGTGTGTGTGTGTGTGTATGTGTGTGTGTGTGTGTGTGTGCGTGCACGCACAATCGCAAGGAGGTTAATGCTGGCTGTCTCTGTTTAACCAGAACCCACTTTTGTATAGTGGAGCAGACTGAGAGTTAAAAACGTGCCTCTCAAAGGCCCAACGTAGAACCTTTCTCTCCTCTTAATTAGAAAATCAAGGCTGGAAACTGATGAGTGCGTGTCTCTGTGTCTCTGTGTCTCGGTGTCTCTGTGTCTCGGTGTCTCTGTGTCTCGGTGTCTCTGTGTCTCGGTGTCTCTGTGTCTCGGTGTCTCTGTGTCTCGGTGTCTCTGTGTCTCGGTGTCTCTGTGTCTCTGTGTCTCTGTGTCTCTGTGTCTCTGTGTCTCTGTGTCTCGGTGTCTCTGTGTCTCGGTGTCTCTGTGTTTGGGTGTCTCTGTGCTTCGGTGTCTCTGTGCTTCGGTGTCTCTGTGCTTCGGTGTCTCTGTGCTTCGGTGTCTCGGTGTCTCGGTGTCTCTGTGTCTCGGTGTCTCTGTGTTTGGGTGTCTCTGTGTTTTGGTGCCTCTGCGTTTCGGTGTCTCGGCGTCCCTGTGTCTTGGCGTCCCTGTGTCCCGGCGTCCCTGTGTCCCGGCGTCCCTGTGTTTCGGCGCGTGTATATTTGTGTGTGTGTGTGTGTCTGTATATTTGTGTGTGTGTGTATGTATGTATGTATGTGTGTGTGTGTGTGTGTGAGTTTGAGTGTGTGTGTGTTTGAGAGTGTGTGTGTTTGAGTGTGTGTGTGTGTGTTTATATTTTTGTATACTGGAGCAGACTGAGAGTTAAAAACGTGCCACTCAAAGGCCCAACGCAGAACCTCATGATGCAGAGGACGCTGTTTGATGCTAACCGACTCTGTTCTGTTCAGACCTCAAACCTCGGCTCTTTCGTGTAATTTTATGGGACAGGATCACAGATGATGTTCTGAAGCCCATCTTCTCATGGACGGCGAAGTTTCCACCTTTAAATTATTAATGCCTCTCTTTTATAATTGTGTTTGGCAGATTAATCCGCAGAAGATGTCGGAGAACTGTTTCTGGATCGTCGCCAGCGAGGACGGCTACGAGGACGATGATCTGCTCGGACGTCTGGCCCTCACCTTTGGTTCGCAGAGACCCGGTGAGTTCGCGTTTCCACTTCTGCACCAGTGTGCTAACAAGTTCACTTAACTAGGTCGATAGTCGTCATGGTGACCGATTGTATTTAACCTTATTAATGGAAAGTGGTTTGATGATCTCACATAGCTTTGGAACCAAAGAACCCACCCTCAACTAAAGTTTGGACACGCCCCCTTTTTGCTTCACTTATTGCCCATGTTCTCAGTTGCACTTCCTGTAAAGATGGACATTGTAGTTCTCCAATTCCAGACTGTAGTCCATCTGTTTGTTCTACAGTACATACTGTGTACGTCCCCTTTACTCTGTTCTAATGGTCAGAACCCCAATAGTACCACCACAGAGCAGGGAGTATTTGGTGGGTGTATTAGTCCTATCCCAGCAGTGTCACTGAGGTGGAGAAATGAAACTACAAACCCCCCCTCACCACATCAGTGTCACTGCAGAACTGACAATAAACAATCCACCACCCAAATGATACCTGTTCTGTGATGCTCCTGACCAACAGAGAACCAACAGGGGACAAACAAACACCAGAACACAGATGGACTACAGTCTGGAATTATAAATCCATCTAAATGATAAGTGGAGGAAATAGATGGTGGAGCAAGAAGGGGACGTGTCCAAACTTTTGTACACACAAAAAGTACTTTAAATATGACAACATGATGTTTAGAACTGCAGAACTGACAACAAACAATCCACCACCCAAATGATACCCTTCCTGTGATGCTCCTGACCAACAGAGAACAGAGAACCAACAGGGGACTAACAAACACCAGAACACAGATTATAAAACTACAGAGTCCATTTTTTATTGGAGGAAATGGAGATTGGAGCAAGGCGTGTCCAAAGTTTTGATGTGTGTACTGTGTACTCTATAAACAGATATATAACTTTTCCCACTGTGTAATATGCAGCAGGTCATTTTTTTTCTCTTTTCTGGTCACTCGTTCTGCCCCGTGTGCATTTGCTCGGGGTTTTTTATGCGTCCCTCGCGTGGTTGGCCCTCAGGTTAATATAACATGATTCTGCTTCATCTTTAATCCTGTGTTGCTTGTTCAGAGCTGGTTTACAGCAAAGCCAATGAAATCTGCTCAGAGCCTCATTCATCAGAACTTAATTAATAAAATGTTTAGGATTTTTTCAAATGTAAAGAAATACGTCAGTCATGTTCATCACTGTGGATTTTAATAAGAATACGAGAAAAAAAAAACGAAACAGCAGTGAATTCAGTTCTGCGCAGCACCTTCAGGTAAACCTTGATTCATCCTGAATGTTAGAAGACGGGTTGAGTGTAACGTATAAACTGCTCATAGCTCGTCAACAGATTCTCTCCGTCGTGGAGACGTGGGGCCGCGACTCGTTAATGTTCTGTTCGGTTAAGAAACCAAAGAACGCCGGGCTTTTCTTTCCTCTTAATTAGAAAATCAAGGCTGGAAACCGGTCTCTCTGTGCCTCTGTGTTTCGGTGTCTCTGTGTTCTTGGTGTCTCAGTGTCTGTGTGTCTGTGTCTCTGTGTCTCTGTGTCTGTGTCTCGGTGTCTCTATGTCTCTGTCTCGATATCTCTGTGCTTCGGTGTCTCGGTGTCTCGGTGTCTCGGTGTCTCTGTGTCTGTGTCTCGGTGTCTCTGTGCTTCAGTGTCTCTGTGCTTCGGGTGTCTCTGTGCTTCGGGTGTCTCTGTGCTTCGGGTGTCTCTGTGCTTCGGGTGTCTCTGTGCTTTGGGTGTCTCTATGCTTCGGTGTCTCTGTGTTTCGGTGTCTCTGTGTCTCGGTGTCTCTGTGCTTCGTTGTCTCGGTGTCTCTGTGTTTCGGTGTCTCGGTGTCTCTGTGCTTCGTTGTCTCAGTGTCTCTGTGCTTCGGTGTCTCTGTGTTTCGGTGTCTCTGTGTCTCGGTGTCTCTGTGCTTCGTTGTCTCGGTGTCTCTGTGTCTCGGTGTCTCTGTGCTTCGTTGTCTCGGCGTCTCTGTGCTTCGGTGTCTCTGCTTCGGGTGTCTCTGTGTTTCGGGTGTCTCTGTCTCTCTGTGTCTCAGGACCTCATTAATTCAGTAAGAATGGTTTGAAGTTAAGAGTATTAAACACAAGAGTGTGAGAGAGGGTTGTGCGAGAGTTTTTTTTTTTTTTTTTTTTTTTTGTGAGAGAGCTTGTCTGTGCATTGTGTATGTGTGTGTGTGTTTGTACTTGTTTGTGTGTGTGTTTGTGCTTGGGTGTTTTTACTTGTTTGTTTGTACGTGTATTTGTGTGTTTAAGTGTGTGTGTGTGTTTGTACTTGTGTGTATGCTTGTGTTAGTGTTTGTGTGTCTGTGTGTGTTTGCGTGTGTTTGTGTATGCGTTTGTGTGTATTTTTTTGTGTGTGTTTGTGGGGGAGTGTGTGTGTGTGTGTGTGTTACTCTTTTCCTCAGTGACTTATTTGTTTGTATTTATTCAGACGTGGAACATATTTATTTCTGTTTTGGTCTTTATGTATTTTTTTCCAATATTAATTTCAGTATTGTCTTTCTGTCACTCACACACACAGACACACACACACACACACACACACACACACACAGTCCTGCAGAGGCACAGTCCTGTGTAACTTCCAATTATGCGCATAGTATAAAGAGTGGAATAAGACAAATAGCGAAAGCTTTTACAAGGTAGTCAAACATATTAAAATGTTAATGCAATGCGCCGGCCGGGGTGGAGCAGTTGCATTTTATTTTTCCACTACAGTAAATCAGACTTAATTATGTTAATGTACACTACTCTCTCACTGAGCTGTGAAGGGAGGATTACTCCACAGGGGGTTAATCTTATTAGAGTACAGTGTTTATTAATGGAACCATTTATAATGAATTAACTTCAATTTCAACAGTTTATGCACCTGCTGTTCTGGGTTTAAACACTTTGCACGAGTGTATATCACTTTTACTGACCTCTTCCTCACTCCCCAATTTACTCTCCGATTTTATTCAGAGGAAACTGCAGACCGCGTTTTTCACACACTGCATTTTTGGGTTTAACAAATAAACCTCCTTTATAAAACTTTTACTCTGGAACCTCTCTTTCTCCTCGGTTGATGGAGACTGTGGTTGAGGGGTGAGGAAGACCCCTCAACCACAGAGACCTGTAATGTTCTATGGATTAGAGATGATGGCTTTGACCAGAAGAAAGGAGAGGGGGCTGGAGGTGGTGGAGATGAAGATGCTGTGACTCTTTTTGGGAGTGATGAGGATGGAGTAATAAGGTTGGAGATTAGGGATGTGTTTATTAGAGGGCTGACCGGTGGAAGGTGAGATTATATTGGTTTGGACGTCAACAGAGGAGGGTGGAGGTAAATAAACCTTCTCTATCTTTTAGTCTGCAACCTCTCTCCTGGGTTAGTGGAGAACGTGGTCGAGTTTGAGAGTGTATGCAGGGTGGAGTGGGTGTGATGAAGTTTACAGGGCAGTAGTGAGATGTGTAATGTTCTATGGAGTAGAGATGATGGCTTTGACCAGAAGGCAGGAGAGGGGGCTGAAGGTGGTGGAGATGAAGATGCTGTGACTCTTTTTGGGAGTGATGAGCGTGATGGAACGTTATAGAGACAAACTCTGAGGGCTGAGGATGGAACCACCAGACAGGAGGTAAATAGAAAGACCTACGAGGAGGTTCTCAGATGCGGAGATAGAACAATGATCTACTCTTGTGTCTACTAATGGAAACAACACGTCCCTCTTATTACTGCCATCATCCTCCAACGTGGGTCTAATCTTCAGAACGTATCATCACGTAGCTTTGCACATTTTCAATAAAATCTCCGTCATCTGAAACCCCAGACGGTCACTCGGCACGCAAGCGGCAGGGTTCTGTAGCGGAACGCCGCCGCTTCCCGTTCCACAGATACAGCATTGGTACCATTAATAATAAACTTGTCTCCGGTTTCGGCTGATAAGCGAGCTACCGCTGTTTACCACAAGCCTGGACAAGACGCAGGGCAGCGGATCAGCCGTGAACACCCCGACCGCCGATATGGTCCTCAGTCAGTACCGTGACTCCTTCGGGTTATCGTCGCTGTTCTCCGAGCTCATGTTGCTTTTCCCTTTAAAGTCCCCTAGATATTTCAATATCATTGCCGATTTGGGTCAGAGAGCCTGTCACGGAACCAAGCAGTACTGCGTCCTTACTCGATAACACTGCTGCTGCGGACCGCCTGTGTGTGTCACAGCTCTTTGTGTCCCCAGAGGAGTAAAAGACCTACATCTGCTGCATGCAGGCGTGTGATGGAGAGGGTCAGGATAACACCTCGCTTAAACAGATTAGAAATTAATGCTGGGATACGTCGAGATTAGACGGCGTGTGGAGTAATGTCATCAGCATTGTGCACACAGTACCATTCAAAAGTATGGCCATGCCCCCTTTTTGCTCCATGTTACAATTCTCCAATTCCAGACTGTAGTCCATCTGTTTGTGTTCTACAGTACATACTGTGTACGTCCCCTTTACTCTGTTCTAATGGTCAGAACCCCAATAGTACCACCACAGAGCAGGGAGTATTGGATGGGTGCATTAGTCCTATCCCAGCAGTGTGACTGAGGTGGACCCCCTCACCACATCAGTGTCACTGCAGAACTGTCAATAAACAATCCACCACCCAAATGATACCTGTTCTGTGATGCTCCTGACCAACAGAGAACAGAGAACCAACAGGGGACTAACAAACACCAGAACACAGATGGACTACAGTCTGGAATTGTATATGGAGGAAGAAGGGGGAGAGTCCAAATTTGTGACTGTATTGTATGTCGGCGAGGTGAGGTGGTGGTGGTGGTGGGGTTTCTGAGTCTGCTCTGAGCGGGGTCTTTAGTGGGGAGGACATGCAGTCGTACATCAGTGTTTGGATTATTAGTCTCAGCCGTGTAAACCTTTAATCCTCGTTGCTCTGGATTAGGGAACACGTGTCGAACGGACGTGAGGAATATTATGTTAAATGTTCGAGAAAAAGCAATTTGCCTTCAATTTGCAGGCCCGTGTACAATAATGTTACTGGGGCTTAAGATTGATTCCTTCGGTAATGAAATATGACTCGGAGCACAAATGCAATGTCGTCTCTTTGATGGGTTCTCGAGAAGAAAAAAAATAATAAACACCGAGTGCTGTTCTAAAGGAAACACGCTCATATACAACTTCACACAGCCGGCCTTGTTGTCACCCAGTCTTTAACGGCTTAACGCTGATGCCGTGTCAAATAATATAGACGTGAAACTGAAATCAGTCACCAGAGAAAGAATAAGCACGGCAGACTTGTACCCTGAGTCTGATGACATCATAACCATCTAAACAAATCGCCATTGAGAGTCTCATAAGGGCGGATTAGCAGAGTAGAGCTCGAACCATCAACCTCCAGGTTAACAGTGCAGTTCATGAAGCAGTAAATCCTCACTGCCCGGATCATTTCACTCTCCGGTGCTGCATAACCATCTGGAGAACAATGGACTGATATTGATTCTGAAAGCTTCTCTTCACTCCCATCGATTCATAGAATACAGAGCATATTCACTACTAGTTAAAAACTGGGGCGGCACGGTGGCTTAGTGGTTGGCATGTTCTCCTCTCAGCGCTAGGGATTCCCGTTTAGAATTCCCATCTGGGTGGAGTGTCCATGTTCTCCCCGTGTCCGCGTGGGTTTCCTCCTGGTTCTCCGGTTTCCTCCCACAGTCCAAAAACATGGATCAAGGTCAAATGAGTTCTTCGAATTGCCCCATATAGAGTGTGTCTGTGTGAGTGAGTTTGTGTCCAGTGATAGGTTGGTGTCCTGTCCTGGGTGTATCTGCCCAGCGCCCGAAACAGTCTCCCTTGAATGGGCATGTGGAACCCCAGGCGACCCTAATAGAGGATAAAGCGGATGGATAGTTAAAAGCTTGGCCACGCCCCCCTTCTTGCTCCATTATCTATTTCCTCCACTTATTATATAGATGGACTTTGTAGTTTTACAATTACAGACTGTAGTCCATCTGTGTTTTTTTTTTTTTTAGTCCTCTGTTGGTTCTCTGTTCTGTTGAGTCAGAACGGTTCTGTAATGGTTAGCATGTCCACCTCTCAGCACTGGGGATCCAGGTTCGAATTCCAAACTGGGTGAGTGTCTGTGTGGGTTTTCTCCCACAGTCCAAAAACGTGGATTCAAGCTAAATTGCCCCTATCTATCTGAAGGTGTAGGCACCCTGTCCTGGGTGTATCTGCCCAGCGTCCAACACTGGTGCTTCAACCTCACCGTGGTGTTAATTCTCACCTAGCAGAACCTTCTCCTGTTCTTTTTCTCTCTTAAACATTCTCCTCTGATATATGTCCCTCTCTGGGGACGGTCGCTTCAGTCGTCTCGCGTCACACAGCGTCAGACTCTGCTGCCTCATAACCTCGCAGCTGTGTGTTCACGTGGACGAGCGGTGAAGACAGACAGGTCGTCTTCTGTGGAGGTTCTTAATTTTCTGGTTCGTCCACTGAACGTTCCAAAGACGCTACGTGTGTTGTTCATTATGATGGTGTTTCTGCTTCATCACAAGCATGATTGTTGGTGTTGAATTCAGAGCTGTGTGAGTTTCCTCAGACTCTTCTGCACGATTCTCTGTTTGTCCATGAAGTTTGTCTCACGTCCACAAACCAGACGTTTGTAAACAGTTGTTCAGCCTCTGGGGGAGTGTCATTGTTCTGTCTGTTCTGTTGTGTCGGCTGAGGCTCCGTCAGACAGACGAAGAGTCGAGATCAAATCGACCGGCCCTGATTCCCTCACATTCGGTTCCTTTATGTCTTCGGAAAACTTTGTACTTTGTTAAAGGAAACATTTGAAACTTTAAGTGGCAAAGCGTTTCAGACTTAATGACTTTATTTTGCTTTAATAACGTTTAGACAACACGGCGCGGTGGGTGCTTTGTGGTAACGGGACGATTTCCACCCATTCAGTGTTCCACAATTTATCGATTGTGTCGGAGCACAATAGTTTAGCATAAGAGCCCACAACGAAATGGCAAATTATCCTGTTTTCGATGAAAAGTGGACTAATTTTAGGCAAATCAGTCTTAAGAGGGAGAGGATGTTCAGAAAAACAAAAAAGATTTCAGATAAACTTTTCGTCTTCCACATAACGAGAGATTTATTAATCCCTTTTATTTTGTTTGTGCTCGCACAATTATTTGTATAATTTTAGTTTTGTGTGTCCGTGTGCGCACAAACCTTCACATATATACCGTATTATTTATTTGTGTGTGTGTGTATATATATATATATATATATATATATATATATATATATATATATATATATATCCCCCCCCCCCCCCCCCCCCCCCCCCCCCCCCCCCCCCCCCCCCCCCCCCCCCCCCCCCCCCCCCCCCCCCCCCCCCCCCCCCCCCCCCCCCCCCCCCCCGATCCATGTTTTTGGACTGTGGGAGAAAACCGGAGAACCCGGAGGAAACCCACGCAGACACGGGGAGAACATGGAAACTCCACCCAGATGGGGATTCGAACCGGGAATCCCTAGTGCTGAGAGGCAAACGTGCTGACCACTAAGCCACCGTGCCTATATATATATATATATGTGTGTATGTGTGTAATATATATATATATATATATATATATATATATATATATATATATATATATATATATGTGTGTGTATATATATGTATATGTGTGTGTGTGTGTGTGTAAATATATGTTTATGTAAATATTTGTATATATGTGTGTGTATATGTACATCAGTAAGTGTGTGTGGGTTTGTGGGCCTGCCTTTGTGCATGTATATGTACATACATATATAAATATGTGTGTGTGTGCGCACTTGTTTATAAGTATGTATATGCTATATGTGTGGGATTTGTGTGTGTGTGTGTGTGTGTGTGTATATATTAAAAATCACATCTACATTAATATGATAAGCACGCTGTTGTATTTCAGGCAGCTGATCTATCGTTCTTCTTTAAACAGGTTTAATAAATGAAATGAACTTCATCACTGATCCCTCAGAGCCAGAACAATTAATCAGCTCGCTGATATTATCGACTGATACGATCTCAGCTAATTGCAGACTGCTCTCAACATTTATTACTTCTGACAAATGACTTCTTTAATGCAGAACCCAAACCTTCAGCCCTCTGAGTTTATTCAGCTCGACTCCAACATGTGACTGCAGCAGATCAACCCCATTCACTTTACTGATCATCAGATCGGGATTCAAACTTTACTGCAAACACCTCTGTATGCGATTCACTTACCCAAGCAATAATACCTGCTCTGGGTATTGTGGGGGTGTTGTGGGGGTTTCATTAGAGTACAGCGAACAGAGTAAAGACGTGCGTCACGGATGGATGCAGACAAAAGTGTATAGCGATCGGTCTCACCAGCTCTCACCAGCTGATCCTCACTTATAAAGCAAGCTGTTCGTAGATAACAGGAGGAAACATATGTTCACATCCAGCTGGGCTGCATCCAAGACATCTCTCTCGCTCTCCGAAACGGACGGGCGGCGCAGGTAGAGTCAACAGGTGACCTGGATATCTGACTGCTCCGATTTCCACATGAAAGCCTCTTTGAAGTGTCTAATTGCTGTTCTTCATCAACGCTCTGCACAGCCCGCAGCCTCCCGCCGTCCTTTGTTTCCCTTTGTGTCGGCTGGTTCTGTCTGCTCTCAGCGCTCTGCCTGCTGTCTAAATAACACGCCGTCTTCTCCAAACAGTCATTTTAGAGGCGGCAGTTCCTTTGCGCTCGCCCCAAATCCAATGTCTGGGATCCTGGCAGCGTTGATCCAGACGAGGCGTTATAACAAACATCGAGCCGGGCGCCTCTTCCTTCATTCCGCTCAATAGGACGGAACGTCGTCTCGGCTGCCAGCCGAAGCAGGCCGACTGTGTCTGCGAGGAACGGCGGATCAGTGGCATGTCATCTCAGCCTCCCACCTGAATGTCATGCGTACAGGTGGTTTGAACCTGACGGTTTCCGGCGCTCGCCGTGTTCGGGTCCGTGACTCGTTTTGATCGGCGACATGTTGGTTTGTTTAATAACTAATAATAGATCGAGGTGATGATTATATAGCCTCTGGTTTAGAAAGTTACCCTGCTTATTGTTTTTGACACATCTGAAACCGTTTGATCTTCTTTAGAATGTGAAAGGAAACCGGAGAACCCTCAGAAAACTCACCACCAAGTTTGGACATTTGGACACGCCCCCTTTCTGCCCCACTTGTTGTCCATGTCCTCAGTTTCACTTCCTGTAAAGATGGACTTTGTAGTTCTACGGTTCCAGACTGTAGTCCATCTGTTGGTGTTCTACAGTACATACTGTGTACGTCCACTTTACTCTGTTCTAATGGTCAGAACCCCAATAGTACCACCACAGAGCAGGGGTTATTTGGTGGGTGCATTAGTCCTATCCCAGCAGTGTCACTGAGGTGGAGAAATGAAACTACAAAACCCCCCTCACCACATCAGTGTCACTGCAGAACTGACAATAAACAATCCACCACCCAAATGATACCTGTTCTGTGATGCTCCTGACCAACAGAGAACCAACAGGGGACCAACAAACACCAGAACACAGATGGACTACAGTCTGGAATTATAGAACTACAAAGTCCATCTATATGATAAGTGGAGGAAACAGAGAATGGAGCAAGAAGAGGGCGTGGCCAAACTTTTGAGTTGATCTCTACTTTCCTTAAAGCAGAAAAAAAGAGGGACTACAGTCTGTGAACGTAGAACTACAAAGTCCATTCATTCATGTGTTGGCTCTGATTAAAGAACTCTACTGGGTTCCTGAGCTCTAGTATAATCTAGTGTTTGGGGACGCGCCCATCGTCACAACTCACTGCGTCTTATGATATTTAAATAGAAAACAGATTTAAGATTTCAGAAGGTACGTGTGAGTTCGTTCTGCTGTCCATCCATCATCTTCCGCTTTATCCTATATTAGGTTGTGGGGGGGGTTCCCCATGCCCATCCAGGGGAGAACGTTTCGGGCCCTGGGCAGATACACCCAGGACAGGGCGCCAATCTATCACAGTGCACACACTCACTCACACAGACACACACGCTATATCTGTTATCTGTCCACAATTATATAGTTCTCAAATTTTTATCATTTCAATTTGCACAGAGGTGGCATGCTGGCTTAGTGGTTGGCATGTTCTCCTCTCAGCTCTAGGGATTCCCGGTTCGAATCCCCATCTTGGTGGAGTTTCCATGTTCTCCCCGTGTCCGTGTGGGTTTCATCCGGGTTCTCCGGTTTCCTCCCACAGTCCACGACCATGGATCAAGGTCAATTGAGTTCTCCCGTCGCGTTCTTTAAAAGGCAGAAATTAACAGCAACGAGCGTCGACGCGGAACGTCAGGTCAGCGTGTAGGTGGATAAGTGGTTCGCCGAAGGACGTGTGAGCTTTGCACTCGTTCCGTTGTTTCGGGTCAAGTGAGAGAGGCGGCGTTAACAAAGGCGCGTTCTGACAGCCGAGATGTTTCTGAAGGCAGAGTGTTGGCGCTGTTCACTTAACAGAACATGGGTTTAATGTGTGCGCACAAAAGCTGTGAAGGACCCGATTAAAACCTCTCCTGCACCTTTTAATCTGCTCCACCGGCTGAAGTGCGTGTTCTGAGCGCCGGGGCTCTTCACAGATTCACAATAATGGAGAATATCGATTGTTCCGGCTGCGTGTTCGCCCCTCGGCGTTTCTGTGCACGTATCAACGGGAAGTCGCTCGGTCGCCGGTCTGATTCCATGGCGATGGAATGACGGAGGTGTATTTACGTCCAGGTGTAGTGTACATACTGAGAACCTTAAGATCTTACTGAGGCAACATCCTCAGAGAGCGTTCTGCAGTGAGGATCACATTCATCCATCCATTATCTTTCGCTTTATCCTCTACTAGGGTCACGGGGGGGAGGGGGGGTGTTCCCATGCCCATCCAGGGGAGAACGTTTCGGGCGCTGGGCAGATACACCCAGGACAGGGCCCCAATCCATCGCTGGACACACACTCACTCACACACACTCTATATGGGGCAATTAGGAGACTTTAATCAATTTTGATCCATGTTTTTGGACTGTGGGAGGAAACCGGAGAACTCGGAGGAAACCCACACGGACACGGGGAGAACATGGAAACTCGGGAATCCCTAGAGCCCTAGAGAGAGGAGAACATGTTAACCACTCAGCCACCCGTTTTAAATCCATCCATTATCTTTCGCTTTATCCTCTATTAGGGTTGCGGGGGGGTTCCCCATGCCCATCATGGGGAGACAGTCTCAGGCGCTGGAAGGATACACCCAGTACAGGACGCCAATCTATCGCTGGGCACACACTCATTTACACAAACACACTCTTCATTTATTCATTCATTATCTCCCGCTTATCCTCTATTAGGGTCGCGGTGGGGTTCCTCATGCCCATCCAGGGGAGAACGTCTCGGGCGCTGGGCAGAAAGACCCAGGACAGGGCGCCAATCCATCGCTGGGCACACACTCACTCACACAGACGCACTCTATAGGGGGCAATTTTGAGAATTAAATTAACTTGTTCCATGTTTTTGGACTGTGGGAGGAAACCGGAGAACCCGGAGGAAACCCACGCAGACACGGGGAGAACATGGAAACTCCACCCAGATGGGGATTCGAACCGGGAATCCCTAGCGCTGAGAGGCGAACGTGCTAACCACTAAGCCACCGTGCCGCCCCAAACACACTCTATATGGGGCAATTTGGAGAACTCAATTGACTTGATCCATGTTTTCCGACTGTGGGAGGAACCTGGAGGAAACCCACAGGGACACGGGGAGAGCATGGAAACTCCACCCAGATTGGGATTTTAACCGGGAATCCCTAGCGCTGAGAAAACATGCCAACCACTAAGCCACTCTGCCGCCCCTGATGATTAATCGTTTTTCAAGTAATCGCGATATCACAATAAATTAATCATGAAAGCATCTCATCGTTGTCATGACGACAATCATATGAAAAATCATACGTATTATTCCAATTATACACACTTGTTTGTCCTTTGTCCTTAGAGATATATGAATATGAAATTTAAGGGACTATGATTTGCCTTTGGTTTCTTCCCACAGTCCAAACACATGGATTTAAGGTGAAGCTGTTGCTCTTAATTGCCCCTATACAGATACTCTTATAGTCGGTTTTAGCAGATAGTCATTTAGCCGATACTTTCATCCAAAGTGACTTAATGGTTGGGATGGGAGCATGGGGTCAGCCATGAAACGGCCCTCTGGAACAATGAGAATTGAGGGTTTTGCTCAAGGACCCACATTGGTACCACATCCTCCCCATCGTCCCCATGAGGGGCAGACAGTCAAAGGGCCAGTTATAACCCCCGGAACCAAAAATGCCCCGTCCGGCGCTACAACCCTCCAAACCTTTAGTTCTTATTGCGTTTTCCCGGCCTCTTTATTTTTATAGATTAGAACTGAACATGTGTGACAGTCCAAACACATGGATTCAAGGTGAACCTGCTGCTTTAAATTGCCCCTATATAGACACTCTTAGTCATTTAGCCGACACTTTAATCAATGTCTTAATGCTTGGGATGAGAGCATGGGGTCAGCCATGAAACGGCCCTCTGGAACAATGAGAATTAAGGGTTTTGCTCAAGGACCCACATTGGTACCACATCCTCCCCATCGTCCTCACGAGGGGCAGACAGTCAATGGGCCAGTTATGACCCCCGGAACCGAAAATGCCCCGTCCGGCGCTACAACCCTCCAAACCTTTAGTTCTCATTGCGTTTTGCCGCCTCTTTATTTTTATAGATGAGAACCGAACATGTGTGACAGTCTCATAAGTCCTCGCTCGTTCGGCGTGTTCATAAAACAGCGGATATGCATGTGTTGACCTCCGCCCCGCTTTAATAGCGGCTCCATTTTGCTCCCTCATTAATTCTGCTATATAAAGGCTGTAGATATGGTGTTAAATGGAGCTGTGTATGTGGTCATTAGTTATTCTTTATNTTTTTTTTTTTTTTTTAACACCCCGTTTTAGCTGCTGAATTCATTGTGGCTCGTGAGGCACATGTCTGCGAACAGAAGCCCTTTTTAGACTCACCAAAAAAAAAAAAAAAAAGGGGGAAAAAAAATCACAACTTTATTTCTGGGTGCTTTGGAGGAACAGCTCGCCTTTAATAGCCGAGGTCCTGAAATATTAAGCATGTTAAAACATTATTTAAAAGTTAATCTCGGGTCTCGCTGCCGTGCCTGTCCAAATGCTGCAGACTTAATATTTCATAACCAGGAGGAGAGAAAATCAGTTTACCCTCCCTGTATCTTTTTTTTTTTTTTCTCGCCCCTTTTCCAGCTGTTTGTGTATCGATCGGGGCTCCTGCAGCTCTGCTGTAAACCTCATACAGCTGCATGAGCGTGAAAAATAACGGGGAAAGTAATTAATCACGTTTCCTTTTTATAATGCAGAGGTCTGTGAAAGCAGTGATGTCTGATTAATTACTCGGATTGAACTGGAGGTGGCACAGAAGATTGTAGCTGGAAAGTTTTTGGTTCGTGGTGGACTTTAGTATGTTCTCCTGTCTGTGTTGGGGTGTGGCACAATGGGAGAGCACTGTCTCAATTTGACAAGAGAGTCATTTGTTGTCAGGAGTATCAGTTTGTTATCAGTTGATGTTCTCCCAGTCTGTAGGTATGTGTTTCCTATGACAGGAAAGTCATGGGTTTCTATTGTTCTTGGTTTGTAGTGGAGTTTGGTATGTTCTCCTGTCTTTGTTGGGGTGTGGCACAATGGGAGAGTACTGTCTCAATTTGACAAGAAAGTCATTTGTTGTCAGGAGTATCAGTTGATGTTCTCCCTATCTTGTAGGTATGTGGTTCCTTTGCCAGGAAAGTCATGGGTTTCTGTTCTTTGTTCGTGGTGGAGTTTAGTATGTTCTCCTGTCTGTGTTGGGGTGTGGCACAATGGGAGAGCACTGTCTCAATTTGAAGAAGTCATTTGTTGTCAGGAGTATCAGTTTGTTATCAGTTGATGTTCTCCATGTCTGTATGTATGTGTTTCCCATGACAGTAAAGTCATGGGTTTCTATTGTTCTTGGTTTGTAGTGGAGTTTGGTATGTTCTCCTGTCTGTGTTGGGGTGTGGCACAATGGGAGAGCACTGTCTCAATTTGACAAGAAAGTCATTTGTTGTCAGGAGTATCAGTTGATGTTCTCCCTATCTTGTAGGTATGTGGTTCCTTTGCCAGAAAAGTCATGGGTTTCTGTTCTTTGTTCGTGGTGGAGTTTAGTATGTTCTCCTGTCTGTGTTGGGGTGTGGCACAATGGGAGAGCACTGTCTC